>DWME01007097.1:0-12942 GCA_018244795.1 Parelbella ahira ahira
AAATCCTATTGATTGTAGCGCGATGAAAAGTATACTATCACCAGCTCAGGAGTATGAAAAATAATTGTACCAAGTTTCGTTAAAATCCATCGAGTAGTTTTTGTTTCTATAACGGTTATACAGACAGACAGACAGACAGACCTCTCTACACAATTTTTATTAGTAAAGAAGAAGATAGATTGATATTAAAATAAAGCTTAGATAAAATAGATACCTTGATATTTTAAAGCAATTATTAGCACTGGCTTTTATTAATGTCATTCGTATATTTTTTCGTACATACATTTTTTATTTTTTATTCGCATATTATAAAGTGTATAAGATAAAAAAGCATTGCCTTGCAATTGAAGAAAATGCGGCTATGACGCCATGTGATCAATCGTTTTAAGTAGTACCAATTTTGTTAATGGACCTATTTACGGTGAATTGGGTAATTTTCGGAAACTTACGCTAACGAATTCTATAATCGTTGGTAAGGCTGATGTTTGAATGTTTATTACAGATGTCTACTTTAGGTTGACGATTCCTATGTGTGTCTGAATTGTCTATGGAAATAATGACAGAGGACCCTAGCATGGGTCATATTATTAGTAGGTACTAGGGGCTTAGCAGTGTTCGCAATTTGACCGTAATTATTTTAATTTTAACTTTGAACGTTATTCACGTTAATAAGTCAAAAAGTGTACCTACTTGTATACATTTATAGGTACCTAGTCTGTGCTAGTGTGGGACCATAGATTATTTGTGTGATATTGACGGTATGAATTTAAGCAAGGAGTTTATTACTTTATTAGTATCTAACCTAACTCAAGTTATATAATACTTTAAGCTTTGTGCAGTCTTTTATATGAACATAAATTTAGCCGGTTTGAACATTTCTCCAGGCACTTAATTTTCTTATAAAGGGGAGTACAGTAATTTCTCTACACCTATTGATTTATAGATTTGAATTACGGGTAAAATAATTTTTAGTGCAGAATAATATTATTTATTTCCGAATATAGCTGTGAAATATAATGTTGGTGTATTTGTTGGGAATAATGTAAACCAAATAGATGAATTAACAGGCTATTATCCTTATTCAACAACGCTCAATAAACAATCAAGTCTTCATAATTATGTTTTTGTACTTTTCTAAGTACCATATTCTTAATGCTGTTGGGAGGAAAGAGAGAAAACAAGTAATACATATATACATTACATATGTAGGTAAAATGCCACTAGTACAGCGTTTATGATACCTATATCTTTAATTCTACATAAGTTATTTATTTTGTGCTTTTCTGTAGGAAAAGGCAAATATTTTCGATGCAGGTACATATAAAACGTTATCATTAAACATTTGTCGTCTAACTCTTATTTGTATTCCGTTTTACCAACTACTGATAATGATATATACAAATGTACAAACATTTTCATTTATTTTTATAGTTATTTTAATTTTTGGTATTCATAAAACTTAACTTACATCACCTTCATCATCACCACATGAGCCTCTACCGTTTTACTGCTGGATAAGCCTGTCCACAATAACCAATCTTCGGGTACTATTGGATTATTCTAATTTAGAACTTTTAGTCATGCCTCGAAATTTGGATCCGTGCCTGGCATATGACAATAGGCTCACCACAATGGGACGTAAAACGAAACGTGGGAACCTACTTCACTCCTCTACCAACCCTTTCGGGGATTAGAGGCGTGATGTTACGTTTTTATCTTTTTAATATAATTTTTTATATTTCTTTGAACTCTTAATCTTGGTAATGTCTCTAACTTCTGTTTTAAATTTCACGTTATATAAATTGTAGCCGTGGTTATCGTTATCACAACAACCTTGTTAGCGGCTGAGTGTGATATGAAAAATTTCCGCAGGTGGAATGGTCATTCACCTCTTCTATTCTTACTAAAAGAAGGGTGATAAAATGAAATATAAATTTTCTCGTTGTAACTAAAAATTAAGGATAACTTTAACACTATGTGTCGTTCTAATACCTATCATAAACATAAAATTACGTTTGTAAGCTGAAGAGTGACACAGACTACCACGTATTTATTGTAAATATTATCTTTCTTTACAATACATACTTTCTTATAGGATTCAATCATAGAATATCATAATAGGTTCACAGATTCTCTTTAAGACACAAGAAGGTGCTATAGTCACTATGGGCGTTATTTTAAAAATAAAACATAAGAAAGTAGTTTAGTTTGATTTAGTAGAATTTCACTGCTTATGGTAATATGTAGTAAGTAGGTACTAAAAAAAAAACAAACTGGTACTTTTCAACCACAACGAAGAAGTCGCGGCTGAATAGCATTATCTACATATGTATTTATGTTCACATATTGTACACTGTTCAGTTTTTTATTTAGTTTAAAAGGACACAGTGCGCCAAAATAAAGCCGCGACACTGCAGTTATTATACCGGATTGCAGTATGATATTCTGCGGTAAGACTGTAAAATGATACACAGTTACACTGTGGTAACATGAGAAGCGGGGATCGATCAGTCTTATTATTTATGCTTCGCGGAACTACTAACTTGAGCACACAAGCTGGTCAACAGGCAGCTATATAATTGGTGTATACTGTAAATACTTCCGTCGGAGTTTCAACACGCCTATATAAAACATTGCGGTTTTGACGCTGTCCGAATAATATTTTTTTTATTTCCTTTACTGGCTTCTAAGCCTCTTGGAATTTACTGCTAGTACTATATATTATTTACAAACTCAACTGGCATATTAGGACAACATGAGGTAGGTAAAGCTTGTTTTACACAACCATTACTATATTGATCATTATAAGGTTGTATTAGCTCATTCCTGGAAACAAGAGGATACCCAATGAGCGCGATTCCATTCTGTCCGTATTGCTGCATTGTCCTTAATTCGTTATGCGAAGGCGTATGAAAACAATTAAAACGTAATCTTAATAATCTTTTTGTCGAGTTGCGTGTGGCCTTTGCGCCCTTGGCCGGCGACCTATTGTCAAAACCTGCACTGCGTGCTACATCTGTTTTATTCCAGGAACAAAAAGCAAGCGCGCCGTTCATTATACCGGTGAATGTTTTAAGGGGCTAAGGGATTTTAATGAAGCGCTGTGAATCAAGGGTTGTGAGTGCGAAAAGGGATCAAGGTAAGCAAGACTAGGGTGCCCTGGGGTGGTCGAGATATGAGTCTGTGTAGGGAAGGGTTTATAGATTTTCGTTATAAAGATATTGCACTGTCTCAATCAGTCTGATGCGTAAATACTGGTCAGGTTTCGAGAATAAAGGGTTAAACATTTGGCTGCGTTATTTTTCTCTAATGGTATTGATAAATAATAATTCACTGCAATGGATTTATTAAGCAGATTTCCTTTGAAGGCGAATACGCAAAGGAGAATTATGTAGATATTCTTTTATCTCAAGTGTCTCTCCTTAAGGGGCTTGTATTCCGGACGTTTGATGTTCCTTGCAATTTTATATAACAACTGCTGTCAAACTTTATTATACCGAAAATCATCACAAGTCGCACAAATTTTGACCTTTAATCAAACTTTGCAGACTTCAAACTGTTGTCTTGAGAAACAAATACTTTGCTTATTATTGTGAGACAACAACTCAATTTGCTTGTTAGCGTCGTAACTGAATAGGACTGGTTTTCGAATTTCGTTTTGTTGATTGATGTTCGCTTTCTGTCACGTTGGCCTAAGCATCAACTAGTTCTGCTTACGGCATTGCAGGTTTTGTGAAGTTTTTGATGGAAGCAATCAAAATTTCATAGTTGTTGGAACATAAAACGAATCGTTTTTCTTTTCGACCTGATTCACTTTGATTCTTGATTATCGTTTTTGTGTTACCGTCTTTTTTTTAAAATGTGAAATGCAAAGAGCTAAGTGGAACGAGTAAAAAACAAAATCAACGTAGCTTTTAATTTTATCTATAATTTTAATTGTGTAGGTATATCTGACTTATAAATTCATTGAACGAAATTTAATTACAATCTTCATTAACTGAATTTTTTCAACATTGGCGATAAAGATTTAGCTCTACATAAATAAAAACACCCAACAAATATATATTTACGTATTTTATTTGAACAGAAATACATACATGTACTTACGTAGGTACTCGTACTTTATCTTAGTGTTTACACTGAATATCGGACGAGTCTTTTAAGTCCAAGTAATCTACATTTACGGAGCTGCAAATCAAACAGTGCTACACTTTTACAACAACAACGATATCTTTTGCTTGTTGTTTACTAACAAAATTTTACTTACTTTAACATAAACGCATTTCGGTACAAACGAGTTATATGAGTTGATGAGTTAATTTATGGTTACCTTTCTTATCCAGACTGCCAAGAAGTGGAACACCCTGCTGGCGTGTGTTTCTCCGATTACATTCAACTTAGAACTCTTCAAAGCAAGGGTGAATGGGCTCTTCGTGCCCCATCTTAGGGCAGACCCGCGCTTTTCATCAAAAGGGATTGTGGCCAAACGTTAGCACACCATATGAATTTAAAAAAAATTGCATGCGAGTTTGTGGACAAACAGTGGGTTTATAAGTGAACTCCCATAAATTAGTGCAAACAGTTCATGCTCATTGATTCCCGACAAAGCCTACGTGTACCAGAATGTGACCTCTAATAATTATATAAATATGCAAATGCCAACACATGCACGCGCACACAACAATAACTACATAAAACGATTACTTATTACTTTAATTATCTGTAAAAGTCTAAAATCGTTAAGGGTCTTAAAATAGTGACTTGTATATAACCTTAATAATGTTGTGCGTTTTTTAATAAATTAATTGAAGGGTACCGGTAGTTTGCAATTTTGTGAATGGATATTTGCTGTATATCCTCCCAGAAGAGACGTCTATTCAACATATACTTATGTAAGTATGACATGCATATATGTATGTATATACATACATATATGCATGTCATATATGTATGTATACTTTGGATTCAGATATAGTCTGCAAATCACCTTTTTATTCGTCCGAGATACGGGTAGACGTAAACTCTCGACGGGCTCTTCTTGAGGCTTGAATTGTCAACGAATTTCTCTGTAGGATTTTTGACGGGTTTTTGCCACTCGAGAAGACGACTTGTCTATTTAAGTGCCTGAAATATGATCAATCTAGACGAGTTCATTTATATGTACGTTGTCACATTTTGTCTTTTTTCATTCTCTTAATTTTATATATCTATGTATAAATCTAAGTGGTATTCCTACACGACTAAATGGAATGATTCCTCTGTCGTAAATAGAAAAAGACATATTTCGTGTATTTTTCTCTTATTTTATGACAGACGATAATTAAAAAGAATTAATCTATCTTGGTACATTTGCTTATATTGCCGTTTTATCCGATAGTAGACGCTTTGTGCGATAGTGCGCACCAGTCATTGTTAAATATGTTTATAAGGACATTTGTGTGTAGAGATCTCTCAGATGTGGATGATGTCCTCGTAGTGTTTTCCTTCAGCACTGCAGCAAATTGTATTTAATTTCATAACAAGGTTAGATTTAGTAATGAATGAGGTGCTGGAATGGGGTTTTGATTTCTAACATATTAAGTTATTACTGACTGACAAGTATTGACAAGGGTCTTTCTAACTTGAAATTCCCAGAAACAAGTCCTAGTTTTTATTGGTGCCCGGTGTGTCCTATTTCATGGGATCTATAACCTAACTTGTGGAAAGTGGGCACTCTTGTGCCTCTACTTTCGAAGAAATTGCAGGCGTGATGTAAATTTACAACAAATATTAAGTACATATTGTAATTTATTATACTGATGTACGATTTTGCCCAATTCCAATATTTTCATCAAATGTTCTTTTTATTCTTTAATATGCTACTTTGTGTTTCGATAAGTCCGTAGACAGATGTTTGCCAAAAGTATTTAAAGGAGGGATACAATTTGTAGGGATTGTACGAAGTTCGCCTAAGAGCAGATTAAACTGCCAAAATACATATATATTTTAATATATGTACAGCGCAGAGTGAAACAGTGGCGTTGATTTAAAAGTACACACAGTTCGTTGGATCACGGTACCCAGGTGTTCGTTCATTAATCAAAAGAGTAAAATATTAAGAGCAACATTTTTTTTAGAAAATTGTTCATTCTTTATAATTGTGCCATCTTAATACGAACGTTTTGCAGAAGATGCCTTTTAAATTCAATAGCGACATCATTTTAATCTGTATTCTATGTATGACAATTATAATAGACTGATGTCCTATAACAAAGACAAGACGGTCATAAACAAGAGACGTATAACATAACCGGTGAAAAATTCGCGGTATTTTCCTTTTGAAGTTGAGATATTTCTCTTAATAATTCTTTTGTAAATATACAGCCGTGATGTTATGTTTTCTAATATTACTAAATCGTTTTCATGTCTATTTAATATTTATATTTTTAGATGTTAGGTAGGTTATAATATATTTAGGTGTATACTAAATGCTCCGGAAGTTTCAGAATCGGGCGTCGTTAATTTTTACTGTCGTCTTAAAAAACAAGTCAGAACAGACTTTAAAATTTACAGATTTGGCTTGTAACATAATTATTAACAGTAAAATGGAAATAAAGCGATATATCGACTTCAAATTAATATGATAATCAGTGAATGACATACAAAAATCAGGCATACAAAATTAGTAGTTAGTTGACTGTGCTGTAGAAAATGTATCACCTACATGGCATCTTAATGGTTTCAAGGTTATATTTGAACAAAAGTTATTGACAGCGATAACCTTTTCAAGTCCTAATCTCTACCGCGATACTTAATCGGTTATAAGGGAATAGTGCGGAAAAGAGACAAAATAGGTATTTGGACACGTAATATTCCTCTATGTTCTGCTTCAATACCTTCTTGTTTTTTTCATTCTTAGCTCCTTGCCCTATCTGATAAGTACAAATTCAAGTGGTGTTCATTTGAAAAATTATGATAACGACCAGAAGCGGTCGCGTTAAGTATCACGATTTGCTATTTATGTTTCTTTTATGTAAAACTGAAATGAAAACGTTGGCGTCGCTTGATGAAAAGCTATTTCGTATACATTTTACGGCGAGTCGTATCTCTCTTGCTATAAAGCATTTCACGTCTAGATGGGGTATTAAAGTTATTTCGTATGGTGACCTGCTTTTGTAAAAATCTTAATATTTTGTTATTTAGAAACGGTTACAAGATATATTTAGATTAGGTTGATGTCTAAAAATTGTAATTAAAAGGACAACAAAGTTTTAGGTGTAAAATTATGTATACAAATGTGTTTGTATTCATATATGTACGTATTTATGTATTACATGAGCTGCCTTATCATTGTACCGTAGTTTCTAGTTTAGGATCAGAGGGCAGCCTATGAAGTTCTCCAAATATTAGGTGTATAACATCACGGCTGTATTTCACAAAGAGGTATGGTACATTTAAAAGCTCATGAAATTTTATTTCGAATATATTTTTTAACTTCGGGGACCTTTGGAGTGTCGTTAAGTTTCGTCGGTCGCGTTTGACTGTAATTATAGAACTACATCATAACTGAGAACTATAGCTATGGACACTGAACCTGTGCGTTATCTTTTTATTGGGTTAACAAACAGGGTCATTGCTATTAAGTCATAAATTATTACATTCCATTGAATTGTAAATTACTATGACATTTAATTACTGTTGGTGTGTTATAAGTGATCTGTATAATATAAGTAGGTACTCAAAATATACGAAGAATCGCAAATATATAATTGTTATTGATTTATATCTTTGGGTTCGATTCTCAGCCGGATATTATTTGGGTTCGGGAGTATTGTGTTCGGTGTATGACAATGGGCACATCCTTTGTTTGATAGGATGTATAATATAATTATGTTATAGGTGAAACATGGGAGTACTACGCTTCTCTGTCTACCATTTCGGGAAATATAGACATAACGTTATATTTAAATTATATATATGTAATAACTCTGTCTGTGACGACCTTTACGTGTGAACGCTTGTACTTACATAGGCAGTCGTAAACTTGTGATTAGGCGCTGTGAACTTGTATGGGTTAAACAACCAACGTAATAATGCCATTAAACACTTGTGCGTAGGTAATCCTTTTTATACAGTGTTTATCGGTGTAAGAGCATTGACACAATACGATGCAATCACCCTTTATTTTTGCGGTTGGATTCGATGAGCTGAAGATCGAGCTCAGTGGCGTGCTATTGGAGAGGTCTATATCCAGCAGTGGACGGGAATGGGCTGATAATGATGATGATGATGAACCTTATATTTTACGCGGTTTAATACGACGTTAAGTTGTAAGTGATATTGGAGTCATGTGGCGACGGAGGCCAAGGATTACTTATCTGGCCCCAAAAGTGAAATATCGAGTGATATGAGGATTGAGGTAACTTAAATCACTCTTTCACCGTCCGCCAAGATCGACGCCCTCGATACGACAACTGTCCCAAAGACCCTTAAGGACAAAAACACCCATAGCAAATTGATTGATACCGACAGAGCGCGTGTCTGGTGAATTACGCCATTTTTCCTAAACTTGTTACTTACTCCTAAGCGCCTCAGCGTTGAACGCGATAAAATCCTCCGGGCGGTATTCGCTTGTTAAAATGCTACAGACAAAATCATATTGCCTTATTTGTAATGTATACTGTACCTGGTCTATAGACGAATCAAAGACCAGAATGCTTGAAGAAATATTTTATTAGGGATCAGCAATTCAAAGTTTGAACGTGCCTTTAGTAATAATACGTTTCCAAATGTAGGCAGATGTCAAAGTCTACTCAAATAGTCGAAATGTATGCAAATGCGACGAACAATAATTGCTTTAATCATTTAAAAAACTTCAATAGCGTGATTGCTTTTTTTCTTGCAATTCATTACATACCTACCTCTGAACTCTGCCTATCCCTTTACGGAAATACAGGCGTTAAATTTATGTTACATTTCCTTGCAATTCATAGATTGCGATAAAGTAACCGAACAGAGCAATTTGCGTTTCATTTGTTACATTTAAATTCGGCTGAACACTTCCGGTTCCGTGTTATCAACAAGATACCGTCTTCTCCGCTAGACGAAAGTGAGAAATAAGAGCAAAGATTACAGTCGAAGCTGATTGATTGATTCCCTTCTCGCGCGTGTCAGATATATTAGATCATTTGTCTTCACCTCGTTACTCCACCGCAATGCAGACGCACATATTAGCTAAACGGTAATCACTTAGCTGGATATAAATATATATTAACACATATCGGATTCTTCATGATACCACGAATAGTTCCGTACAAAGCAATCAATATCAATGATGCTTTATCTATATACATGACAATGTGCAATATAGGTGTAGCACATATTTTGCTTTCACCGTAATGATTAGTAAATAACCCGCCATATATCGCTACTATTGGTATCCATATGCTGTGTGCATCATCATTATTATCATCATATCAGTCTTTCCAGTTCCACTGCTGGGAATAGGCCTTTAATGGCGTGGTTATTGTGGCAACGAACTCCTCTGAGTTGTGTCATAATAAAACGGTCATTTTGGTAGCAGATGGATGAGATCTGTGGGGGATCGTGTGTTGTGGCGTACCTTGGGAAAGGCCTATGTTGTGTACGTTAAGTAATAATTAATTAACGAAATGAAGTACTAAAGCACAAACTCAGAACTCATTTTAGAAGTTATCAGTCACTTATCGTATAAAATAAAGAACATGAACCCGGGACTCTGTATATACGTGCGATAGAGCCACTGTTCTGTCATTGATAACCACCCTGTATATCACTGCCAATTTCTCACTGGTGCAGGTTGTTCGTGTATGCTTCACGCCTTTCTTAGTTGTCGAAGAGAACGTAAAAACGGTGGTAACTATTTTTACTTAGTATTGTATGGCACAGTTGAACACATTTTGTCTGAAGATTCTTAATAATGAAAACAAAAGTCTCATTTAAATATAAGTAAGCGGAGCGTCTAAAACCCATTTCTTTCGAGGCACGGGGCTCTGCCGAGTCTAATTTATAGGTTAAAGTTGTGTGTAACTGGAATTTGCGCGACGTAAATGAAATGAAAAAGTCTCGAACTAAAAGTGGAATTACCGAGAGTTTTAAAACACCTGTTACTTCTCTTTTCGAGGTAATTCAATTTATTAACATAATACTTAATTTATTGAAAGAGGCGAGAAACCTTTTTCAGGGTTCCATAGCCAAATGACAAATATTGATACCCTATAAATTCGTAACGTTATGTTACAGAAATTTTACTCGGAAATTAGGTATGGATCTTACTGCTTAATAATTTTTATGAAAAGTTTTAATCGGGCATGTAGATACAAAAAGTTGATATAATACAGTGATTAAATAGAAATATGTATTGATTTCTTCAATGTACATACGTGGTTTGATACCTAGTTAGCAGTTACTGTTATTACCTTCAAAACTGTTTTAAATAATAAACTATAATTTGGCTGACTTTAACACCGGTGAAAGACAATAAGAAAAGCTTCGAAATAGTGGTCTCAAATCTTGTCTAAGAACTTTGAAGATATCAATCAATATAAATTCTGTTCACATATTAAATGATGAAGGAACTTGTCTGGTATCATACGGGTTGCTTATGAAATTTTTCAGGAAGCTTTCTGCAGTCCTCGTTGATTTTTTATTCAAAAACGCTTTTTCCTCTAACTCTTATCCACCGACCTTCAGCTATCTTTTTAACCTGTTGGTTAAGAGATTTCATTTCGATATTAGGCGCTTTCACGCAGATTGTAGGACTACTGAAGCAAATGAGGTAGTCTTTTGCGAAAAGTTAGTTATTTTTGAGATTGCATATAGTTCTCTAAGGTCTACTTATACTGATAAATGTAGCCAATAAGTTAAAACCGCAGACGAATAAAATAAAAGGAATTTCTATATGATTATCTGTGTGGGAACGTTACGTAAAGTTTTCTTGAAATCAGGCCGCGTCAAAGTGAAGGTAGCGCGCGCTTATTCGTTGAAGATTCTCAAACAAAATCAATATACATTTCCCAATGGTTCTTGTCTAATGCAATATTGCACAAGTTTTAATATAAAACGTTCTCTTTCTTATTATTTTTGCTCCGTCATTCGTGCAACGTGCTTTTGTTCAAAAGTACTTTGGGAATTGGGATCAAAATTGACGTCTTTTTCTTTACTTATATGCATCCGAAATTATGTAAGTAAACGTAGGAATCTTGATCTATGCAATCTTATAGATCATTCAAATAACACCTGATTATTAGTCACTGCTGTTTCTATTACTGAACATGCAATTAGTCAAAATCATTTGTTAGTATGTTTTCCTACCTAATCTGTTTGCTACCTGCCTATCGGGATCAATAAGCCAAACGATAATTAGCAACGAATATTAACGTTAAAATAATTATAATGTTGTAAAACGTATACAGCCATAACCATTTCTTACGATATGCATTATCACCAATTGATGGTATATTGCATGACGAATATATAATACCTTCAGTTACAGGGGAAGGAAGAGATAAAAAGTCGTCATTGAACATAGTTCACGCTCTTGCCGTTCGATGGAACCAAAATCTAGGGATTAACGTGGAGTACTGACATAGACACTTTTGTGCTTTTATCCTGTGAAAAAGTCACAACAGTACTCGCTGGGAAGGTACGGTGATAAGCTGAGTGAAGTGGGCGGGATAAAGCCTGAAAATTTGAATGAAAGTTGAGATGTCTTTAAGGACTGTTTCGGAAGGATTAGCGCGGTACCTGCTACTTATTTCCCGTCAGTATTAATAAAGCCACTGAGACGTACATATCTTTATGTAGTCTTCAACACTTGACATCTTTTAAAATGATAATGATGATTTTTGCCCTTATACCTACTGTTGGTTATACAGCGGATTTCGGGAGATTCAAATATCAGAAGACCGGGAGTACTGGCGATGCTTAGATAGCTTTATACCGAGTATTTATAAATACTGTTCAATAGATGTGCTTTAAAATAAGCTCTGTAATCTTTATATATACACGTTTATCCCTAAGAGGAATATCTTTAACTTTTTATACTTTCGTCAACTCTTTTAGTAATTAGGTATATTAATATTGTATACACCCTGATTTATTGTCAATGTTTATTACACATTGTATTAGAAAAAGGTACGTGTGTTAGACGTGTGATTTAATTGCAGCGACATACGAAAAAAGTAAGTTGCATTTTTTTCACAACACTCGCATTCATCGGGAAGTTCATTGGGTTTTGCGCGAGGCTCCAATTAAACGCCAGCGTTTCGTTTCGGGTGACTCTGTCCTGAATCAGTTTTGCGTTTCCCGTTGTTTCCCCGAGAGCCGATACGTGTACTCGTAACTCGCAAATGGAATGCTCTTCGGGGCTCGAACCTGAATATTCTTCTTTGTATTCATGGATTTCTATTGATGGTCGCATCGCGCGACTTTTACCGTTCCAGCTGTCACTGTTATAAAGATAGGAGACGTTTCGGGTGTATGTCATGATTGTGCTTGTCACATGTGTTTTCATGTCACTTTGTCAATTTATTTTGGAAGTTGTTTATCTTTTTCTAACGCAATTTGCGTGCTCCACACATTTATCATTTCTTTGTATGTATTTCGGGCTAGAGGTATACCTCTAGCCATAACCCTAGCTCCAACTATAGTTAGGGCTAGGGTTAGGGCTAGGTTTAGGGCTAGGATTAGGGCTATAGTTTTCCACGCTGATCCACTGCGTTCACCAGGAATAAAGTAGGAATCGCGCTGAGATTTTAAGATAAGAGATAAAGTCTAATATTCAGTTGTTCTTTAGCTTTGTATAAAGTTGTTATAAACATAGATGTATTCATCGAATCTGAGGTAATTGCACGGACTTTGTCTTATTTTTTTGTTGTTAATTTGTTTTTAGAAAAAAATTACAATAAATTTTGAAGAATAGAA
>DWME01007098.1:0-12941 GCA_018244795.1 Parelbella ahira ahira
TACACTTCTTTTAAGCCTGGCGATACTGACACTGCAATTAGGCACCTTAATGCAGATCTCAATCGTGTATCCCTGTTGTCCGAGCGCAACACGTTGGCTTTAAACCAAAAAAAAACAAAATGTATTACATTGGGAACTCCCACAGAACGCAGGTCGGCAAGATTAGTGCAAATAAGCCGGTTATTATTATAAACGGTGAGCAAATTAAAAGGGTCACCGAAGCCAGAAATTTAGGTGTCGTTATTGATTAGGACAATAAACGTTATACAACGTGTGCAAAACGCCTGTGCGCGATTTTGCTAAAACATCTCAGACGGCCTTAACCCTCTCAATATAAGAGGAGACCCATATTCCAACAGTGGAATGAGAAATGGGTCAATTATTTATTTTATTATTATCCTAGCGCGTGCACATGTTACGCCATACCTCAACAGAGCTAATTTACTTACAATGGATTTCCGCAGGCGATTCCACTACGCCACATTAATATTTTGAATAATTAAAATTAAAGAACCTATATACTTATTCGAAAAATTAACATTAGCGAAAGAAGACTGGATGTATGGCACCGGCTCGGCATCCGATAAGCTGGCATATCCCTGTTATTGTTCAGCTGCTTTCAGGGGAAGTTTTAAATATTCTGCCACCCAGTGTTGGAACAACCTGCCACCTCCACTCCGTAACCTGAAGACATGAAATCAATTTAGAATTAAATATAAAACATTACTAATTGAAGAGCAAAAGAAGCAATACGACAACGTGGCAACATAACTTACCTTTGGTCGCGGCTATCCGGCATGGAGGTGGGATTTTTCCACTGAATGTTTAGAACGTATGTATAATAAAATTAAATTACCCTAAGAGAATAGGTAATCGTATCTTAAGTATCCGCGCTATCGTGTGATGTATTTCTGTGGGCCCAGGGCATTCACTTTACTTCAGTTGAAGGACAGGACTAGGAAAAGTTAAATATATAAAAGTTTACATACGCACGAGACGTGTACACAGCACAGCCGTCCGAATTACGCGAACAGTCGGTTCGGACTGAAAATCAGCGCTGCGACGTAGTTGTAGTCGCGGCAATCGCTGAGTCCCAACCGTTTTGCGGCTTAGTGTTGCTCCACCTAGCATTACGTGTAAACATTTTTGTTTTTGTTATATTATTATAAGTTTTTATCACTTAATTTTTTTTATGTTATCGTACCATTCATACCTACCTTTTTGTTAATAAGGATTTTTGTTTTATTATTAATTATCGCTTTTATTTTTTTTAGTTATCATACCTACGTTTTTGTTACTAGATAAGGGTAAAGCCAGCCAAAAATAAACGAATTCTTTCTTTTTTTCTTTCTATTGCTTCGAAACTATTCTATGATACGAGTATATAACTGTTATAACAGTCATAGAATAATTATGATTTCAAGCTTTCTGAACAGTTTTTTGAAAGAGTGTTTTTGTAGTCACATTTTAGTCGCAGATGAGCGATATGTATGTACCTATGTATTCAATTATTATATGTATATACAAAGGTATATACGTTATAATTCAGTTTTTTATTGTTACCGTCTAACGACAATTGTTTATCATCACGAAGATTTGACTGGCGGAGAAGTCCACAGGGTCTACAACTTTTAACCTTTTAAGTACGTACAACTTTTGTACAACCTACCTACATTTTAGATGTTAGAACGAAGCAGCTTTTTACTGTTCTTTTATGGTTCCACTGCTGGATACGTCTCTCCTCTCGAAATGAGAGGGTTAAGACCATAGTCTGCCACGCTGTCTAAGTGCGGGCTGGCAGAGTTCACTAGCGTTGGAGCGTAAATAAGTACCTATATAAACGAGAAGCATAATATTGTAATACATTGTAGGTACGTCATTTAAAAAGGAATTTCAAAAAGTATGTAGAAAAGACTTTTAGTAAAGTAACGGCAACGGTATTATACCATTTCATGTAAATGCTTTCGTTGTAAGATATTATGTCGTTAGATATGAAACTAGCATTTTGATGAACTAGCCACTTTCCCCTCAAATATCTAGAGTTTGGTTTTAAATTCCAAATTCAGATAAATTTCAAATTTAGGGTCGTGTATTTCGGTTTCTTCGTAAGTCATTGGTTTTTCCGCCATTAAATTTTTCTTTGACCTCGTTCTGTTCACAAGATGGAAAACTTGAAATATCGCGTTATTTACGAATATGAGTTCAAACGTGGCACCAACGCTGCAGAAACAGCTTGAAGGATTAATAATGTGTACGGGGAAGCTACTGTAAAAGAAAGCACGGTACGCTTTTGATTCCTACGTGTTCGATCTGGAAATTTTGACCTTCAGAACCAACCTTGTGGTCGGCCGGAGACCCTTGTTGACAATGAAGAGTTAAAGGTGATCCATCCCAAACCATTTCAGAGCTAGCGGCAAGCATCATCAGTGTAAATAACAAAACAATTTTAATTAACATAAAACAAATTAAAAGAGTGCAAAAGCTCGATAAGTCGGTACCGCATGAATTAAGTAAAGCACACCATCAAACACGTATTGATTGGTGCGTCACATTACTCAACCGTCACAAGACCGAGGGAATTTTGAATCGTGTCGTTACTTGTGATCAAAAGTGGACCCTGTACGACAATCGGTAACGCTCATCACAATTGTTGAACCCAAGTGACTCGGCCAAATTCTGTGCCAAGCGAAAGTTGACTCAGAAAAGGGTACTAGTGAGCGTTTGGTGGTCCAGTGTTTGTGTCTACAGCTACACTACAGCTTTCTAAGATCTGGTCATTTGATTACTGTAGAAGTGTACTGTCAATAATTGTAAATCATGATGGAAAAGCTAGCCGTTAAACAACCGAGATTGGTCAATTGCTCCAGCCCACTGCTGCTTCCCGACAACGCTAGACCCCTACACTTCAAGACAGACGATTGCTAAATTGGAAGAGCTGTGGTTGGCATGTCTCTGACACCCACCACACTCCCCGGATCTTACTCCAACAAATTATAAGTTTTGCAGCATTCGGACTAATTCTTACCAGGGAAAAATTTACTTCGATGAGGCAGACCAAACCGCCTTCAAAGAATTTTTCGATTCTCGCTCCCACAATATGTTAAGTAAAGAAATCAATGCACTACCTATTAAATTGCGAAAGTTTATAGAGAGTAATGGTACATATTTGGATAGATTTAGCATATTATTTCATAATTTTTCCTTTTCATTTTTGCCGTATAAAGCGCTATATTTATATGTAAGGACCTAATATTTGCATATCGATAAATACTTATCGATAATCAAACTATCGACGGCATGTATATAAAAGTGTATTTATCCAGGTATCCAGTGAGGATATGACACATTTATTATTTCACTGTATTTTCATCAGTCGCTCATTCGTTTTCAAAAATTGAAGTTGATAAGACTTCTCCAAGTTGATGGAAACAGGCTTAAAAGATTACGTTTCGTGGACTGATATTTAAATACATGCGGCAAAACCCAATTTAAGCAGGTCTAATTAAAGTCTCATACATTATTACAGGAATTTATTATCGTGTACGCGATTAGTAACTAGACAAAGTGACAGATAAAGATTTAAAAAGTCGTTGATTGTGGTATCGACAAGAATTATCAAAATAGGATTTTCCAAAAAAATATTCACGGCAGAGATACCACTCTATGAATCGTCATTTGTAACATTCACTTATTAAAAACCAAATCTTTTAATAAGCTATGATAGATCGTGGCCTCAACCCTCTCATCGTGCGAGACGATGCGCATCCAACAGCAGATCGACAAAAGCGTTGTTGATGATTGATGATATTGTATAGTGGTTGATGTTGATTTAATATTTGTTACAATTAAATAGCTGAATTGTGGATTAGGTAGATTTTATTGGATTGCTTTTAAATACAACATACGCATATCAATGTTCCACAGAGTAGAGAGAGAGAGAAAAAACAAGTGTCACAGATAATTAAATACATTAGATGGAAGGCGCGAAATTTAAATAAATATAGATAATGTAATCTACTTTAACAATATTCGTGTTGAAAATGATAATATTATAATAACACAAATATAGTATCTAGATTCTGAGTTAATTTAGTGTTTTCTCGGATGTTAACATTTAAATCTCCTGCAGTTGGATAAAATGTCTCGGCAACACGTACCTCAGTGAAAACGCGGCTTTAAAGGCAGTATTCCATTGTTAACTTCGCCCAAATGAACATTTATGAAGCAAATTTGACTTTTTCTACTAAGGCTTACCTATGTGTATCTATATTGTCGACCGTTATGTACTCGTAAATTGGGGTAACGGACAAGTAACTGCTTTTCATTAGAGCTAAAAAAATATTTTATTTTAGAAAATATATGATCGTTCCTTTTTGGTCATATTAATATGGTTATAATATGGTTCTGTCTACCTTTTCGACCTCTAGCATTCGGTGTATTCTAATAAGCTTTATATTAAACCTAGCTCTTGCCTGCGACTTCGTCGCGTGAAATAGTTCCTTTTCAGCAGGATTTTGAATTTTTTAGTATAGGTACTTCGTTTGCATTTCGCCACCGCCCCGCCACAATAAATAGAGGCATAGTAAACATAAACAATGTGACGATAGGTAAGTACTTATATATGTTAATGATGTGTAAAAATTTATGAGAAATGAGTAGAGAACATACTATCCTGGACTTTTTTGTAGTATTTATTAGATCTACAATTCTCTAGTACATTACTGTAATATATTATCTGTTGATTTACGCGGCGCACGCGAGTAAAGCTCCCAGCAGGCGAGTTTTTTTTCAACCGCGCCACCTCATCACCAGTCAATTTACATAAAATCGTAATGTGCTATTAACCTAAACCTTACTCTTGAATTACTCTACCTATTAAAAAAACCGCATGAAAATTCGTTGCGTATTTTTAAAGATCCAAGCATACTCGTACATAGGGACAGACAGCGGAAAACGACTTTGTTTTATACTATGTAGTGATTAATTACAAAGGTAGCCTGTCCCTTGCATTAAATAAGTATCTCATAAGCCCCTTTTCCCTCGATTGTGTAATGACAGAAGACAATGTCAACATTATACTAATTAGTCAAATCGACATAAATAGGTAGTGCCTAACAGAAATTTTTAGTAGTAGTTCAGTCTAATGTGCCCGGTGTATGGCAATAAGCTCACCATCTATTTTATTGTGGCATGTAAACATAACTGGTAAAACGTGGGAATGTTCTACACTTTTCTCCCCACCCGTGCGGGGGTTACAGGCATGATGTAACGTTTCTTATAAATAAAAATACCAGTACAACTTGAAATATTTATTTTATTCCAGCTGTACTAACTCACAATCACATAATATGAATAACATCAAGCGGTTTGCTAATTTCTCTAACCGAACACACCTATCATGAAACTCCTTTATTACATCTAATTTAGAACAGTCAAAAAGTCTCAAAAGAAATATGGAAAACATTTAGCATTGCCACGTGTGAACTGTAAATAAGAATTAATTCTGAACACAAAAATAAAATAGTATTGGTATATAGCACATTAAGAAGTACTTTTAATACGAGAGTGAGTAAACTTTATACGTTCACGAATCGAAAGTCAGTGGGTCGGTCGATGAGTGCCGACGTCATTAGTGAGTGGGACTTCGTTCAATGAATGCGGAAGTCATTCCAATTCCGCACTAGAAGGCTTCTGCTGAGTGTCCGTTACGCAGCGGGCTGCGAAGCGGGGGAGGGGTCGGGCGCGGGGGCGGGGCCTGGCGAGTTCTGCGTCGCGTCGCTTTGTGCGGCGGTGTCCAGCGCCGCGGTCAGTCCTTCATCGTCGTCCTCGTCCTTACCATATAATTCCGGGAATTGCGACATGCAGTCCTGCATCACACTGAATTTCTCGTAGCAGTCGCTGCCCTTCGGGTCCGCTTCACTAAAAAAGTACGGACAGCATATTAGGCAACGCAGAAGCGAAACGTTCTTAGTATGCAGCCATTAATTTGTAAAATGTTAACCATCCCGTTAATAAATTTACGTTTCCATATAAGCAATATGAAATGAAGACAGTTAATCGGACATTATAACGGGAGACTGGTGAACCTGTATAACCTAACCTAATCTACCTGCCAGTACCATCACACTGAAGTGTTTCAAACTTAGAATAATTCAACTATTTCAAAACTGTTAAATCGAAGCATTCAGGTTACTATAATTGCATTTTTCATTATTTGAGGACGAAGGCATCTATACTCTTATTATTTTTTGATTTACACAACTTCCCATGCAGGGTATCTTTCAACTACTTGGGTATAGGCACTTGAGATATATTAAAGTATAAAAAATTTAATTTACAGTGACTATAACTACATTCACATTAATCTCAATGCTTACAATTCTCATAGTAGCATTATAAAATTCCAACAGTAAGAGTACCTATCACAATTCTATTACATCTGAGTTAGATCAGACCTAAGGTTTTGTCAGTACTTAGAATATTGCTTAAATGTATATTGCATATTATGTATGTTTATTGCACTGCAAGACTGTTACAACCATCAGGCGCGGCATTTCTTTTGTTAAATACTTTTGTATTACATGTGAACTATATAATAAAAAATGTAATATCATAGTCACATTCACAGTCATAGTCAATTGAACCTGTGGCACCTTAACTTGCTTAGAGTTGTGACTGTATGTCTTTGCGGCAGAAAGATACCTGTAGTGGAAGCAGGAAAATGCGTCACGGAACTGCATCCCACAGGGGCCGGTCGCCATGCCGCCGAGACAGGGGCAGCCCCAATTGATAGAGCCGTCTGGCAGTATGAGACCAGGCGCGGGTTCTGCAGGCGGTAGCGTCACAGTGCTGGGAGAAGCCAGCTGCTCTCGCGGTGCCACCATAACCAAGTCCTTGCCACCTGGGCCTGATCTCCACTCGTGCACTGATGACATGGTGAATTATTCACTCCAACACTGCTTTATTGATCAAAGCCGCTTCTGAAAGTCACAGTGAAGTCATTATGTCTTTGGTTCAACTAGGGGGACACAATGGAGTAAGTCACTTACAAAATTAATTATATTCATTGCTATATATTATAATAGTTAAGCAACACTAACATATTACCCAAAATTATTAATGATATCCATTTTGATTGAACTAGCTTAAGATTTGTTTAGGTAGCTTTAAGACACATTCATATTTGAAAGAACTGGTATATCTTAATATGACTAAATATGTATTTTAATGAAATATGCAATCACACCAACATCAACAGGAGTGTAATTTGACAATAAAAAATATTAATTGATCTATTCTATTTAGCAATATTATTGTGAAAAAGCCTCTAGTTTAATGCAATTATTTACATATACCTACATACATATGTATATGCTTATAATTTCCTTTTAAAGCTACAATTGTGTTTGAACACTTATAAAATAGGCAATTTACTTCAAACAGAAGTGTAGCCGCTCGTTCTAGAGGAGTGCTTGCAGGGAAGGTGCTTCGGCTAGCACAAACACGGTGCGAGGTGACAGGGCAAGGGACGCACGCAGTTGGCGGTGCTGGGCAGCTGATACACGCAGCAAGGCCTGTGTACTGCTAGCACGCAGCACGTCAGCGCGCGGGGCTCCACACTCGCCAAACAGACTGCGTGCTGCGGCCTGCAACGTGCTCTGCAGCGCCAACGGCGGCTGCGCCTCACCGGACCTGCCAACGCGCACTTTTAAAAATAATTAAATCATATATTAGTATTACTTATGGGAGTGTACTACACTCCTCTGCCTACCCCTTTAAGGATTAAAGGTGTGATATTATGTTTTTTTTTAATAAATAATATCTAAAATCTCTACAAACCTCTATGCAAAAATAATTACTACTTATTACTGCCAACAGTACCCTAAAAATACAAAGACAGATTCTATGATCTTCTGGGCCACCAAATATACATACATTAATATTTATCCAGTGACCAAGTAGATATAAACTAATTCCTTTTATTATAAATGTTTGTTTTCATTTTTACTTCATTTTATTTATTCAATAGGGTTAGTAAAATTATTTCAATGAGAAGGCCAAATTCGGATGATTAGGATGTGTAGAACAAATGGAAAATGAATGAGAAAGCAAATATACCATACATATTGTAATGTTGATATATAGGTGCAGAAGGCAAACAAGCCTCACTGTCTTAGTGTGAAAAGTACATATAATAGATCGAAATAGATCATCTCTTTAGAAAAGTGTATTTAAGTTTAAATATCACTTGCTAATGGTGAAGCAAAATATTGTAAAGAAACCTGCACACCTCAGGATTCATAAAAAAATATTCTAAGGTGTAAGAAGTCTGCCAACCCACACTTGGCCAACATGGCAGTCTGTGGCCTTAACCCTCTCATTATGAGAGGAGACCCATCAAATTTCAAGAGTGAAATGATATGTGGGTCGATTAGACAAATAATACACATATTATTACATAATAATACCGGATCCTTCATGAGGTAAACAGAGAACTGTGACTGCCAAATATGGCTTACAAAACTGATGTTTATTATATGGTCATCTCTCTCTCATTCTCACATGCTAGTTTTGAAGATTTTCGACTTCCTATCAGCCAGTCAATACTCAGTCATCCTCGACATCTATATCTGAAAACATTGGCATTATGTATCTGTTAATAACTAGTAATTATTATGCAATAATAAGCTTACAGGTCCACCTCCACGTTCAGATAGAAATAGCCTGATTGCATTCGAAATGTTGCTCGCCACGGCTATCTGGTCACCACACTATCCACATTTAGCTTCTTTAAATAACAGAATAGCTTCAGATTATTAAAACAGTGCCTTTTATGCCGATTAACTTTGGGGTTACGTGAAGTAGTGACCGTCAGTTGTCACGCTTGGGCTTAGAGATATAAAAACTGTCAATGTCAAGCTGCATCAAGAAAAACGTTCGGAAACCGCGATAAATTCTCTATAACTTTTCTTTTATATTATTTATAATGATTATCATCAGCCTTATAGATTGCATTATATTAATATGCTATTAATTTTTTAGCATCATGATCATCAGCCTACTTCCGTCCATTGCTGGACATAGGCCTTTCCAATGTCACACCACTGAGATCGATCTTGAGCTCTTTGCATCCAACCACTGCCAGTCACTTTGCGTATATCGTCACTCCACCTACTTGGAGGGCGTCCTACGCTACGTTTGGTAGAAGGTACAAGGTAGAAGGCTTATCGGCCTATAATTCGTGATATCGTGTGGGTCGCCTTTTTTATAAATTAAAATTATATTTGACTCCGACCATTCCGGTGTTTCGGTGGTTTCCAATATAAGGTTGAACAGATAGGTCAGAGGTGTAACCAATTACTTCCGGACTATTATTATAGCCTCATTGCTCATTGTCCAAGCCTGGACTTTTACTATTTTCAACTTTCTAATAGCTCCATTGATTTCTGTTTCATCGAAAGGTTTAATAGAGTTTATTGTTAGATCTCTCTCGACGATAGTGTTATCGTGATATGTTCTCATGTTCTTAGGCACTGTACAGGTTTAGAATTCGATTGTTATAGTAATGATAGCGTTGCTATTGTTATTGGTTGTTTCTGGATTTTTTTAAGTCCTTCTATCCATGTTTTATTGGCAAGCAGTTCCTTGATCGATTTTTTTGAAGTGCCTGTTTGGAGTAGGTGTTTTTCTATAGTACTGTATCTGTATTGTGAGTAATCGTATTTTATACATTTTCCTAATAGTTTGTACAACGCTGTCAATTCGTTCTTCATAGTTCTAGTTTTGTTTTTAGCCCTTTGACTAGACTAGACTTTTGTAGACTAAGGTAATAGCTTTAAAAATTCTATCTTGATATATTTGTACTGTAGGGGCATTAGTGGAATCTAGAAGATTTGGTAGATGAAATATAATGCCATCTTTGTAAATCGTTATTTCGTCTTCATTTTTCCAAGTGGTGTTCGGGTAATTTTTATAGCCCGTCATGCTCTTTTTGGATTTTTTTTTGAGAACTTGACCTTTAGTAGGTACTTCAATGTTTTGAACATAAGATGGCCGATTTGACAGAATGAAGTCTATCTCATTTTTATGTTCTCCATTCGGTGATCTCCAGTTCCATCAATGGTTTGGGTTTTTCTTAAAGTATGTGTTTAAAATTGAATTTTTGTGTTCTAGAGCGAAATCGATTAGACGTTGACCCTTTGAATTCCTTTCCCCATATTTGGCTTCATTACTAGATATTCGTTCGGCTTGGGTTATCCTATTTTAGCGTTAAAATCGCCCTTTATTGTATAAACTCCATGTGCTAGATCGATAGCTATATTTACATCAGTGTAGAAACTGACTATATCTTCTTCCTGCGCTGCTTCAGTGGGAGTGTAAACTTGTATTAGTGATATTTTGTTTCCCTGTATATTTAAATTTAGTAGATCGACTCTGTCTGTGATCCCCGTATAGCTTTCTATGTTTTTCTTTTGGGTTTTCTTTAATAAAAAGCCAAGACCATATTTTCCAGGTTGAAGTCCTATGTAACATAGTACGTAATGGTCGTATTCCTGTATTTTATTTCCTAGTCTTCTTGTTTCCGATAGACCAATTATATTAAATTTGAGTTCTCTCAAAGCTTCATTTAAAATGTCGTTGGGATGACAAGGTAACCTGACATTATATGATATTACATAGAGCTTACTTCTTGTAGCAGGTCGACTTTTTGATTGTCTGTTTGTTTTTTCTTCTGAAGGGTAGTGGTCATATTTTTCCACAGCGACCAGCCAGATTGGAAGATAGATATTTTCGTTTGTTTGAATTTGGTCATATGTAGTATTTTCGATGGCGGGGCCCGTTAATTGCTATTTACACTTGTTTGTGTTATCCTATTTGTTTACATTTTTTTACCAATAAGTTCGGCATGCCTAGTTTTAGAATGCCATTGGACATACTGTTTGATCCCCGGACCAATGGATGCTATTGATGCGTTTTATTCTTTTTATTAGGTTGCATATTTTTGTGATTAAGGGCGTGGTTGCTGTTTTCAGGTGAGGCAGAAAGTAGTCTCTTGTTGTTGTTATTATTTAATGTTATCAATTTATCATATTTTATTATTGCTTTGTTTCCCTTCTCTGCCTCGAGTTTTACTTGTTCTCGGAGCTCTTTACTTTTCTCCAAAACATAATGTGGATAGTCGTCTTTCATATAGATCTGAGTTTCCTTCAATAATCCTTTTTGTTTAAAAATATTTATTTTCAGGCCGAGTTGAAAGTTGAGTCCAACTAGGCAGCCTTCAATGTTACTTCGGTGATCTTGATGCCTTCTATTTGTCAGTAGTGTCATTTCAATGACCGGTAATTTAATTATCACAATGGTTCTGGTATCCCCTAGTGGTGAGAAGTAATATCTATTTGAAGGTTACGGGCTCCTCCAATAAGTTGTATATTAATACAGTCGAACGTGGACTAGTAACGACCTCTATTGTTGAGTAGGACTAGTTATTGATTATAACGATCTATTTTAAATTCTTTTGAATATATTTAAGAAGTCCACAGTGTTATATTCCTCTTTTTGATACTATTTGTTCAATGACTGACTGGGGCTGCCTTAAGTTATAACGAAAGTGCTGCAGTAGCTTGTTTTTATCACTGATTTATCACTTATTAAGTTCGGTCTAGAGTCACTGTTGTCATAGAATTAATATTGTTTGTTGGCTCAAGTTCGTTAAGATAACTCTCCCATAGCTCTATTATAGATTATTTTACGAGTATTTGTAAAGATCACTGTATACTTTGCGAAGATTTATAAGTTTTAGAACTTCAAACACGGAGCTAACACTGAGTGAATGTTACGTCACAGCGCCATCTTTCATACCCTAAACTTTACATATACAACGAATTAATCAAAAACTTATATAACAGACGAAGCAAATATTGCCAAGAGCAAACTAGAGTTCCTATCTTGCTCGCTTAATATCTATCTTAACACTCAAAACAAGCTTTGTTGCATTAACGATAATAAAATTCTACTTTTATTTCAAAGAAATTTCATTACAAAACTAGCAAAGTAAGTACGTAGCAAAAGTAAATTCTACAATATAAACATAATCAAGATTTATTAGGCTTTTCCACACCGAGTAGAAAATAAGACGTCTGCAAAATCAATAATCTGTATCTTGCTCTACCAGACGAGGCTCTGGCGATCGGCTGATTGCGGTATAGCGCAGCCTAATTAAGCACGGCTAAATGCCCTGGCTGCTGTCAGATAGCAGCGTCGGCTGTGCGAAAAGCTGTGCTCTGCGGTCTCCAACCCGCAAGCCCAGCGTGGAGGTTATGGGCATAAGCACCCTAGGAATTGGCACAGTAAAAAATGGCTCCCAGTCACCGACCGCCCTGCTATTTTTGGTTATGAGAGCGGCTACGGTAACGGCAGGGTAGGGGTGCTAAGGATCACCGAACTACGTACGGCTACCATAAACCTCTGACGCTGGTTACATATAACGTACATACACGGAGGCTTGATCAGCATCTAACGCAGTTAGAAGTGGAGCTGAAAACCATTAGGTGACATGTCCTGTGGTTGTGTGAAGTCCCTAGAGACACACATTTGTACTACCCCGAAGGCGACCACATATCTTTTTATTTATTTCTTGTCCATATCTTGTTTTGTTATTATTTATTATCTTTGTATATTTTGTATATTTCTTTATTTCTTTATTTTATTTATTTTGTATATTTTGTATATTCTTTGTATATTTTATTAGTTTAAGTGTCTCTGTGTTTTTCCTGTTCTGCAAAGACTGCAGAACTTATTTAACTCCGTCATTCGCTATGGGAGAACTCCAATGGCGTGGTGTTCTTCTTTAAGAAGGGAGATAAGTCCCTTCTGAAGAATTATAGACCCATCTCACTCCTGAGCCACGTCTATAAGCTGTTTTCAAGAGTCATCACGAATCG
>DWME01007099.1:0-12940 GCA_018244795.1 Parelbella ahira ahira
GGACACAAGTATCTTCTCATTGTGAGAAGATTAATGTCTACTACGTTGCTCAAATATTTATTGATGTACATTCCACGCCTCTGAGAACATTTTTGTAAGCGGTATTGTTGTGGTAAGTGAAACGTTATTTTAATGATTGAAACCTAGTGGACACTTCTCACTTTATTAAAATATCAGCCCCTACGAAAGTGAAGGACAACAATCTGAGTTTAACCTTAAGTTTACTAATCCGCGCTTGGTCAGCGTCTCACAATAGGGCTTTAACCGTTCTGATCGAGACGAGACCATGAATTCAACGATAAAATTGAAGTGATGATGACAAACATAAAATGATGATTCACTTCGCATTTTTAACTTCACAAATAATTTTAATGATAAACCTCTCACTTCATATTTTTGTTTTGCACTCAGTAGTTTTACTTCGAGATAGCGCTACACTTGACATAAAACAGAGTTTATCAATGTATCATCCAGATAAGGCGATACTCGAGATGCGGTTATCATTTCTATCAGCGAAATGATGCCCCGTCTTCAGTTGTAGTAACATAAGTGTCGACCATAAAACATTCGGTAAGCGTTTTAAGAAATTTTCGTTACAACTTAATTATTTTTATTGTTGTATCTTCACCCCATGTCCCTTATGAGGCAGGCTGCGAGCACTGAGTGCTACATATCTCTATTGCTATATATCTGTTATAAGTTATATATATTTAAAATAGCTTAATAAAGAATTTTATCATATTTTTCATACTTATATTTGTTTATATGTAATAATTACAATTTAATAAAAGTTTATTTGATCGGTATGTATGTGTGCGGGTTTGGATAAAAATAATTTGAGAATGAGAAAAAATAAATTTTTCAGAAATCAAAATAGATCAAAGATTACTGTATTATATATTCTTATACATGTATACCAATATAATTGTTCTTGTTTATTATTCTTGATTTTTGATGTTATATTGTTTTCGTTTTGGTTTGTAACTATAATGACCGAAAAATCCATGCACACAAAGTCAAAAGAGTTAGGCAAAAGTTTTGTGTCGGAGAAAAAGGGTCCAATGTAGGGCGAGCTCACATTCATATAGTCCAGCATATTAAATATAGTTCAGCTTAAATTGGATTTCAGCGAGACTAAGGCCTTAACACTCAATATGAGAGGAGATCCATATTCCAATATTGGAGTGATAAATGGGTCGATTGTTATTATTTTATTAAGATGCGTCCAGGTTTATATAAGGGAAATTTAGGAATACTCAAACATCGAAATCCAACCGAATGGAGGCGTGGACGACAGCTCGTCTTAATTTTTTATCGTATACCAAGTCGGAAAATCACGAAAATGTACATAGTAATATATCGATTTAGCTCGTATTTTGTGTAACTTGTTGTTTCTATTTTTTATTAATTGCATATTTATTTTTATTCCAAGCAGTAAATAATGATAAAACGCTAGGAATGATAAAATAATTAGGAATTGTAGAATAATAATTTTCACTGTATTTTTGTTATAGTAGGATTTAATTCCCACGAAAGACAAATATTCGCATGAAAAGTATATTAAGATGGGATGGGAACAATCGTTAACTTTAGGTGCAAAGTCACATGCATACATATGTATATACACATACATAATATGTATTTTGTCATAATTCCGGTCATTTAGTGCTACAGCAAGACTTCTACTCCGAGATCAAATAACCATGTGTGAAGTCAAAGACGACATTATTATTATTATTATCTTTGTATGAATTGTTGCAGGATATGTTGCTGCAACTGTTGAAGTTGATGGTGTTAGCCGTAGCCGTGCAGACAGTCAGATGCGATACGAACTATCGATTGAACACTACAATAAAACCTATAGCATACGCGATATCTATAACACCCCACTTTGACACTAACGATGAAACAGCGTTTACTTTCGACGGAGAAGTTGATATTCGCTTTACGTCTACGAATAACATCAAGCAAATAAAACTGCATTCAGATGAACTTATTTTCAGTGCATCCGACATCTCTGTAACAACGGGCGATATTGTCATAAGTCTCGCTGAGACAAACGCGTTAGAATTTGTTGAGAAATACAATTTTGCTCAAATTAATTTGCAAACTGACATACAAGCTGGAACAGAGTATAATTTGAAGATCGTATACCGAGGTCCGATACGAAAGGATCTGACTGGATTCTATAGAAATTCTTACGTCGAGAAAGGTGTTAAAAAGTTAGTACCTATGTATATTTAATATGGCCTACTACAATGAACATGTAGTAGGCGTGTAGGTATTTCAGTTAATAAAACGAAGATACGGTTAGGTAAAACACATTTCGTAGATTCTAACATGTAATTGTATTATTTGTACTGACATTAAGTAATACAAACTAGATAAACATTTGTTCATCGTAAAACACGAACGAAACTTGATGATACAGATGCAAATGATATATTTAATTTATTTGACGAACATAAAAGAATTTACACATTAGATTACATGAAGAGACACGTTTAAGAAATGTAATACGATGATTTAAAACATCTTATGAATGACGATAATATTACACGATAAAAGTTTAATTACTTCACTAACGTAACAATGAACGAACCTTCATCTTACATCAAGTATGTGAAGGAGCGTTTGATGTATCTGCAAATAAAAGACAGGATTAACAAAGTGATAACAAAAATCACCGTAAACACGTTCTACGGTGATAAATAAGTTGTTTAAGTACCTAAGATTAACTAACAATTAATACGCTTATCGTCAATAACAATAATAATTATAATCGGTTTTATAAGTATCTCACTTCATACTGAAACAAACATGTTGCATTTTATGTATGTCCTTACCTTTAAGTATATTAGAATGGGAATAATATTGTGTAGCTCTCAATTCAATTTGAAACAATTATTTAAATTGGAACTAATTTTGACATGTTAATGATGTTACTAATTTGTATGTTTAATTATTTGACCTTAAAAGAAATGAGAAAAATCGATACGATTTTGTTTTTAGATGGCTCGGAGCTACGCAATTTGAATCTACTCATGCGCGGAAGGCATTCCCGTGCTTTGATGAACCAGACCTAAAAGCCGTATTCACGGTTACCATCAATAGACCAGAGAACTATCAGCCTTCGTTAAGTAACACTAAGATGCAGACTTCAGTTGCGCTGTTAGTATAATGATTAATTGATTACAAAAGCCAACCGTTGTTTCCTATATGATATTTTGTTTAAGCATTATATTGTTGCGATACTGGATGCGATAAGCCGAGGACAGGGCGCGATGGCGCTCATTGGGGGAGGCCAGGGAGGTATGTCCAGCAGTGTACTAAAATAGGCTGACGATGATGATGATGATGATGATGATGATATATTGTTCTAAAAAATTTTAATTGAAAATGTTTGACTGCCTCATTGATCGAGCGATTGCAAGCGCGACTGCCGATCGGGAGGTCCTGGGTACTGTTCGGTTTTTATAATTTAGAATTTCTAGTAGTGACTCGGAGTCTGGAATTGTGCCCGGTGTATGACAATAGGCTCACCACCTGTTCCATGGGACTTAAGCAAAACCGGTGAAATGTGGGAGTGTACTACACTCTACCTACCCCTTCGGAGATTACAGACGTGATGTTACGTGTTACGTTAATTAAAAAAGAAAAATTCAAGAACAAATTTTTTACAGGTCAAATGGATACGTCAGGGAAGTTTTTTATCCTACGCCTAAAATGTCAACCTATCTGCTTGCTTTCTTAGTATCTGAATTCGAAGCTGCGCAATACGAAATTGTAGGAACTAAAGAATTCGGCGTGTACACGAGACCGGAAGCCAAGAATCAGAGTGAATTCACGTTTGATTTTGGAAAAAGGGTTGTTCAAGCTCTGGGTGACTACTACGGTATTGACTACTATTCAGTTGACAGTAACTTAAGGTTAGATCACGTCGCCTTGCTTGACTTCAGAAGTGGTGCTATGGAAAACTGGGGCTTGATAAAATATAGGTAAATTTGTAGTGTACTTTATATTTATTTTGTTAATTACGAATATACCATAATGCAAGTATGAAAAACTTTCGTATAATGTAGTATGAGGTCCTTAAAATAGCAGATAAACTTTCCCGTTTTCGTGAAAGTACATTAATGCTTGAAAGAATAGAACATATGTATATTTTCATTTGATATCTATAGGTCTCTTTGGCAGGGAGGCGTTGCTTCTGTACAGTCCAGAGCACTCAAACCCTCTATACAAGTACAGGATCGCCCAGGTGATAGCGCACGAGACTGTCCATCAGTGGTTCGGTAACTTGGTCACTTGCCATTGGTGGAGTGATACCTGGCTCAATGAGGGCTTTGCCAATTATTTCCAAGATTATATCACTGCTATAGTTAGTATTAAAACTATCACTCCTTATAAATTTTCATACTACAGATTTTAGTGTCTTTTGACTTCAGAGTAATTATCGAGACATTTGTTTCTTATGTAATAAATGTAACACAACAAACCGACCGGTTTCATGGTAAGCGATCAGTAATGCACATTTTAGAAACAATGTACACAAGAGTAATAACCAAAGGGTTGATTTTCTACGATAACTACATTAGTTCGTGATCATCTTTGAAGAGGTTCACCAACAGCTTTGTGACTACCAAAAATATTTCAGAAGAAAGATCATTCGAAATTGTACATGCACGTAGTAAGAACGGTAATTAAACGTGGAGGATAGAATCTCTTTCCTCGGCGTTTAGCGCTATTTAGGAAGGATAATACTATTGCGAATAATTTGTACTGTGAATAAGTGCTGAAATGTTCATTTTGTATTAAGTACGAACATATCTAGAGTATTACAGTTTCATATACATAGGTAATCTTAAACATAAAACTCGTAAAAAATTTCAATGTTTACATAAACGTTATCAACAGGTGGAACCTGAAGTAGGATCAGCAGACATCCTAGTTACCGGGTCGGTATATTCTGCTTATGAGGCCGATGACTTTCCAGAGTCAAATCCGATATCATACAACAACGTTTACTCGCCAGCTGAAATTAGCGGACATTTCGGTACTGTCACTTATCAAAAGGCCGGTTCAGTAATTCGAATGATGCACCATCTTATGGGCGATGAAGCATTCAAATTTGGCCTTCATTCGTATTTAGAGAATAAGTAAGTACAGAAAAGTCAGCGAACGCGACTTCATATGCAAATTTATCAATGCATCTCAATGATTCTTCTAATCTTCTTAATAATCTTACAAATTTAAATTACTTTTTAACTTGTATTGATGTTAGTATCTGGTTCATAACAGTTTTAATAAATCACAAACAGATCAATGATGAACAATACATGTAATTTAATGTATATTTTTCGTCACATATTATAGCAAATTCCAACCTGGTTATCCAGAAAAATTGTACGAGGGACTCCAAAACGGAGTGACGACATACAATTCCCTATCCGAGTATCCAAATACGGATATAACTGCAGTGATGAGTTCCTGGATCACACAAGCTGGTCATCCTATAGTAGAAGTTGCCGTGCATCGTGCAGATTTCACAGTGACTCTTACTCAGGTAAATAAACCTGGTTCTACGTATATGTATAGAAATAAAGATGTACATTTGTGTATTGTGACATCTCTACCACTCCAATACAATATACAAATGATAATACAACATATTATTTCTGTCAAGCAGACAGAACTTGAATATATAGCAGAAAATCGGTTAAATGCACCACACCCTTAAGCACTTTCATATCTATTAGAACAGTAATCAATTTATGACTATCGAAAGCAAGCCAACGATCAGTGAAAGAAACATAATGTGTTAACATTTAAAACAGGCACGAACTTAAAAATGACGCATAGATGTGCACATAATTCATACCAATACTTAAGAAGAACAACAAAGACAGACATTTTAGTCGCGATGGCATGCGTATAATGATTGAAGGTGCTCACTAGTAGGTATTCTTAGATCACATTAAAAACGCAAAGCCTGCAAGAAGCTAAAATAGTATTTAAATATCATTAGTTTCTCATACAGCTAAATAGTGTCTAAGTGGTGGGAGAAATGAAGATTTTTTTGAATTTTGGACAATGGAAGGTGGTTATGCAATGTTGACGGGAATATTTATAAGTGATATTAAAAAAAAAGGGGCCGATTAAGATTTCACACGTGCTATTTTTTTGTGAACAATTTGGGACAAAGTAACAAAATTTTTTGTATGTAGGTACTGGAGTATTTTTTATACTAGATGTGTTAGTGACACTCTTGGTATAAAGAACCCTACCATGCGACAATGAGTATGTAATGTCATACTCATTAATATTCAGTATTATACTCTGTATCCATTAAGTTTTTTCAGATTTTTGCGAATGAATTTATTCCTATTACATGTTACTTATTTCCTATTAACTATTTGGGAGTACTGGAAAATTTTATCTTCTTTACTTAAATTCACAGCGACGTTTCTACATCGATCCATCTCATGAATCCAGTGAAATATACAAAATCCCCATTACGTATACAGTGGGAAATGCCCCGAATTTCGAAAACACAAAACCAGCCTTCATAATGCATAATAAGACACATGTTTTTAGTCTTAATAAGACTAATGAAGCTTTAGACTGGGTTATAGTTAATATCCAAGAAACTGGTAAGTTGACATTACAGACAAATATTATACGTAATTAAATTTGATTTCTCGATAATGGCGAATGCATTGATGTTTTTCATATTCTCTAAATTTATAGGTCTCTACAGAGTGAATTATGACAGCGAAACTTGGGATTTGATATCCAAGGAACTGAAAGGGAGCAAACGTGAAGAAATTCATCACTTAAACAGAGCTAAGGTAATATTTTGAGAGGTTTCTTCTCTTGAATATTAAATTTGCATATACGTTAAATGATATTCAGACACACATTATCTCATATTTCTTCCAAACAAGCTTCCCTATTGTAAAGTTGTCTGAAAGACATCCCTTCGTTAGCGATAAGATCAATAATTATTCTTATCAATTGTTTTATTGTTTTTCTATTGCTTGGTTTGCAATATATTCTTGTTGTGATTTCAGATCGTAAACGATCTCTTCGCTTTCTTATACACAGACGACATAGGTTTTGACCTACTACACGACGTGTTGGGCTTTTTAAAAGACGAAACTGATTATTCGGTGTGGCTAGCCGCTATCAGAGGATTTAACAAATTGAGGAATGTTTACTTGGGAACGGACACGCTGAGTGAAGTTGACGTAAGTGTTGATGTACAAAATTGATTTAGATAATAATTATTTTGATGCCTGTTTTATAAAACGAAATATCAGGAAAACGAATATCGATTAAGGAAGATATTATCTTTTCGGATAAAGGTCATTTGTTACTGTATTCGTTTAACATAAAATAGTCCTTGTCAAAAATGGCAATTCCATTCAGACTGGTTTGCTCTTTCTTACTCAAGCGATATAATACTTATAAATATATTGTTCTGGGTCTCTTAGAAATTTTCAAATAGCTAAAAAATTGTTACCTTGCGGATCTGATAAATCAAGTGCTAATAGTAAACTGTGTTAGTATTATTTTATGGAATATTCTAAATTTTGTACACCTATGTAGGTATATAAATGCAGTAACTGAAACTGCAGTATCCTCCATACGAATAGATTTAATTTAACAATACACCTAATTACTGCCCTTTCAGCAATTTATATTAGAAACAATGGAAAACATAATAACCAAGTTGGGATATGCGATCGGTGAATCCGACAGTTTCGTCACTCAGCGGAATCGTATGCAAATTATGGATTTTGCGTGTAAACTTGGACATCAAGGCTGTATTGATAATATGCTGGCGTTGTATAAGGATTTTAAAGGAAACGGAAAAGAGTTAGTATTTTTACGTTTGACTTCACACATTGTCGTAATAATGTTATTGTAATTTCTGTTACGTTACGGGCTACTTTCTATGCCATTTGACTCAAAGTTTTAACAAATTACTGAAATAACTAGATGATTTATATTAGGTGCCTTTAATGTTACATGGTTTAACTTTTTGTATGTTATTTACGCACCTCTTCTTTTTAAACAGTATACTTTTATTTATAAGGGTAGCGTCATATTTACTTCGACAATTTTGTTTGTGATTGCTATCCGCTTATCTGGAACCCTCTTCACGCGAAATAAATTGCTAATAAAAAAATCCTCCTTTTAGAATTCCCCCGAGCCTAAGATCAGCAGCCTATTGTACAGGGTTGCGGTATGGCAACGGTGAAGACTACGATTTCCTCTGGAACCGCATGTCAAACACCAACGTTGCTAATGAAGCTCGACTTATCGGTGATGTCATGGGATGTTCCTCGAATGAAGACAAACTGAGAAGGTCAGGGTTTTAAAAATATTCCCAAGTACTTAAATTTATCATCAGCCTTACCATCATATTTCTGTCTTTTCACTGCTGGTTGGTTGGTCTTCTTTCAAAATTAGAAGGAGTAAGATATGAAATAGTCTTCCTATTCCACCAGATCGTGAGTAAAGTTACAGGCCGTTGCATTTCTATATTCAGACACAGTAGCAGAACTCTACTACTCTGTAGTTTTTTTCTAAGCTGCCATCTATGTGAATTTTATGTGACTTGACACATCTTATTGAAAATCGTGGAAAACTTTTAAGTTGTGTCGGCTATTTCACAGTGTTGTCTTTCAGAGTTGTTACTTGTGATATTCTATCTTTCAAATGCACATCATTCTTTGTAAAATCATGGATGAATGTTTGAATTTGTACCGTAGACACTATGACAAGCTAAAATTTAAACCATAACATTGAACTTTCATAATAATTATAGTATATATGTATATGATATATGAATGTACTGTAACTGTACTTCCTTTTATTCTTATAGTTATTTAGTATCAATGCTAGATGAAAACAGCCCGATAAAAACGCAAGACTTGACCGTGCCCCTTACAAGCATCCTCGCCAATTATTCTCACGTGCACGTCGTTGTAGAGGAGTTAGACAAAAATACTACATTATGGAAAACCATGTAAGTAACATATTACAGTTCAAATTATTAAAACTTTTTTTAAATCCATGTTTTTCAATTACAAATTTATCTATAAGGAGATATTTGACGTCTGATGTTTTGTACCTACCTTAAAAGTTTTTATCTATGTTAGAGCAAGTAAATATTATGTTGCAATATTTTTCATGTATTTTCTTCCGTTTGCAGTTACACGTCTCTGGACTCCGTCGTGACGACCATTGCTTCATCATTACGCACCGAAAAGGAATTTAGTGATGTAAGTTTATTTATTTAAGATACAATTTACTTGTATTTTATTCGAGTTGGTCGGTCTTTAACAAATAAATGAATCAATGGTAAAACTATAAAATATGACAATATCGCATTACGTTTATTGCATTGAATGTCTATTGAATAACTACTCTGATTGATAGTTTGTAACTACATAATAATTTACTATACATGAATGAAAAGTGGAGGGATGTTGGTAATTAAGCCGATGATGGTGGTGAATGGGGAAAAACTAAAGGTATATTGTTCCATTCGAAAGTAATTTGTGGTGTAATTTCCAAATGAGATCATTTCGGTACAGTGCAAAGCGGATAAATGCTGATTAGGGATTAGGGAACAGTTATGAAAGCTATTAACAAACAAAGACGTAAAATCACAGTTCCGAGATCGGAATTGCTAAAACCACAGTTGAATTTGATTTGATGACAATGGAAGTAGAGATATTAGCTAACACTATATAACTATATCCTGACAAATCCACCGAGAGGTCCCTGCTATTGAAACGGTTGTCAAACAAAGTGTTGTCAGTGTATATGTCAAACGAGAGTGTCATCAAACAAGGGCCCGTCTCATATAATGAATGTGTGCTTAGCGTGGAGTGGTGATCGAGGGACGGTCATTTGGGTGGAAATGACAAAGCAATTAGTGCGGTGTCAATATAAACTCTTATACTAGCTTTATAACCTACACACGTAAAACATGATAAAATGTGTACAGAAACAACAATGGGTAAAACAATTAATTTACCTACAAATGGGTTTATTTCGGATACCAAATAATATACTCTAACATGTAGTCCAATATAATATGAATTCTTAAAAGTGTTAAATTATAGTCAACCATCGTCGACGATTACAGCAACTTAATGTCTTATTTGTCTATTTTAGTTGCAAATACTTTTCACTTTTCAAAGCATGGTGAGTTTTGAAAGTTAGTGAAGATACTGTATAACAGCGAAACAATAAGTAGAATTTTTGAATCAAAAAATATGATAATAAGCGCGTTGCGTACTATCTTCATACGATTAGGGATCGCAATAGAGATTGCAAGTTTGCTAGCAATCTCTCAAATGTGGTAGGATTATTACACTTTGTTGGGCCATTTATGTACATAATTATTTATGTTTTTACATGTGAATAATTTCCTATGTAATTTTATTGCAATTTGTTTATATATAAAACGAATGATATAACTAATTATAAATAATTAAAAAACTCAGTTTTACAGTGGGAAAAATTTATAAAATAATCTAATCCCTGACCTATATGAACCAATTTAGCGGAAGAGAGAACCAATGAAAGCTTGGCACACCTCCAGAAGTTCTGCTGAAAACTGACATTGACCGTATAATCTTGACTTCATATCTGAGTGACCTATTTCTAGTAATAACAAACGTTAACGCAAATATATAATTTTACCTGTTTTCAATCTTCAGTATTTGGCTTTTAAGATATATTGACCATATAGACACGATTCTAGAAGCAGGCAGAGGAGTGTAGTATACTCCCATGAATCACCACTTGTGGTTACGGTCCACTATGACTTTGTTACCGCTAAGTAAAGAATTAAGGATTGCAGTTGTGAAATACAAGTAATACAAGTGAAATAATAAAATAATAGGAATTAATGATACAACAAATGTAGCAGTCGGGAGCAATATATACATATTTAAATTATTTTCCTGTCCTTTCAGTATGAATACTGGCTATCTTCTTGTACCGAGTGCAGCGAGGAAGCAGTGACTGCAGCAAAGAAAGTGTTAGCTAAGTCAAGGGTCATGACCACTTGGGCTGATGACCATAAATCTACCATCTTGAACATCCTCAAAAACAACGCAATTATCAGCTCTATATCGACAAGTGTTTTAATCTTCGGCGTATTAGTGGCTATGATTATTTGATAACATGTTAAGTCTCTGAAACAGTTTTTATTGAATTGCTAATTATTCATTTGTTTTACTATTTTATTGACTTTCTCTATTTTAAGAATATTTAATAAATACGTAAATACATAGTTCACGTTAAGCTATAGATTACCTTAAACTTTATTTTGAAAAAAGAGATCCCACTCCACTAATCGACTAATGTACGAATTTAAAGTTAATAATAAATTTTAAAATTAATTGATTTTATATTAACAATGAAGTATGTTTTTCGGCATCATTATTATTGTTATAATATCACGCCAGGTCCCTCATGGTGTACGCGGAGAGCAACGAATGTCAAATATATATATCTTTCCTTACAAACCTGACGTGCTAATTCTAAATTCACTGCTCTGTTCATAGACGCATTCCGGTTTGGTTTTCCTTCTGTTCTTCGGCTTTAACATTCTTTTCTACTTTATTTCTCCCTTTTTCTTAGACTTTAATGTTATTTATTAATATACTGTATTTGTACACTGTTTTCTAGGCCTACTTTTTTAATTTGTCGTTAGCCGGCTAGCTGTTAGCGTCGGACATATTTCCACATTGTCATTTTGAAATAAAAATACTATATTGCAACACTACTTTTTTTAAACGTTTGTCTGTTAATTTCTTTTAACCCTGTATTTTCTACATATTTACTTTTTCACAGCATTAAATTTTAAATTTTATCTCAGGATAGCATATGCGATCTATGTATAGGTAGGTACTAACATCTACCTAACATCGTTGCCGCGAACATAAATGGCAAAACTACCACACCAACGCAAGTTTGCGTTGAATGTTAGTTCATTTTAATATTACTTTTATGAATACTTTGTATAATGTTATGATTACTATGCTAATTGCGTATAATAAAAATATTATTTTAATAATTTAGAAGGAATCGTGTAGGCAACACTGGTGTAATTATAACTCAGCTGTATCGTGGCTACTGGGAAAATGTCTTGTAATTTACAAGGTTTACAATTCATTGTAATGTAAATATACGAATGAATGAACAAATGAACGAGTTAATGTTTGAACGAATGAATGAATCTATGAACGAATCTATGAATGAAGCATTGAATGCATAAAAATATAAAAGCTTGAAAAACATATGTATGTATATTATATCTTAACAGATATGATAAGGTAAAGTACAAGTTTAATATAATTCTTAGCAGGTAAGACTATTCAACTCTGAGTTTATCCATTTAATACAAAGTAATTACCTACTTTAAACATCTAAATACAGAAAAATCATCATCATTATCAGCCTATTTCCGTCCACTGCAGAACACAGGCGTCTACAACAGCGCGTCACTGATAAAAATAAACTAATACAGAAATACATTTTTAGTTTTTTGTATTGTGCCAGCCTGCCGAAACTTTTTCTGAAATTAAATGGATAACGTCTATCATAGACAATAAAGGTTATATTTTCCTATGTATGCATAGATAGCGTAGGTGACCGCATTAAGTCTTCAAATGCAGTATAACAATGCAATCGTCACTCCCACGCGCATCACTTTATGGGATCCAGCTCTGGACAATGGCATGCGGTAATGGACCACCATTAGCTTTGTGCGATCACGGCGAGAAATTGTTCAAGTATGTCTTCAAAATGAAGATAAAGATACAGTAATGAATAACTTCACTTATTTCAATACAATTATATTGTGCAATCGACTACGCCCTTTATCTTTCTCAATTTAACAGCAGAGCCA
>DWME01007100.1:0-12938 GCA_018244795.1 Parelbella ahira ahira
ATTTTGTTCTTAGTGTTGCGACACTAGGAGTCGGCGCGCCGCGACGCCTATGGACCGACGATGTATTTACGAGGCAAGTAAATTGATGATTTCGCCCATTAACTGCAACGTGATGTTCTTAAATCTCACTAATTGTTCATTATAAATCAGAGCAAAACTATCGGTTTTACTCGATTTAGGTTAGTGCGCGCTTTTGTTAATTAGTAACTTGGTAAGAAACTCTATTTTTCTTTATTGTTTTTAAATTTCTTTATATTTAATTATTACTTGGGATATATTTATTACTTATAAAACTAAAATGTAATTCCTATTCATTAAATGTCTATCGACTCCATGCTCACTCCTGATGATATCAAAATCGTAATACACAATGATCATAACAGTCAATTACCTGCTTCAAATATCAAAAGTCCAGACGCAGTTAAATTTAGTTGGTTTGTATCTAATTTATTACAACAGTTGCGCCTTCGTCACCGGCCATTAGAAATTAATGTATGAATTGCTTTTATACACGTCTACTTTTAAGGAAACCGTTCCATCGAAACCAAGTAACGAGAATGGAAATGAAATATAGTATATGGAACTGACATATGCGTTTTTCACATCCATTTGACTGGTGTATTGCACATTTTTACATGACCACTTACACAGAACTCCTAGGCTTATTTATTTGACAGACCTTGAGATTGTTTCTTCATGCATAGGCTTCTCCAATGGTATGGGACTAACATCGATCTTCAGCTCTTCCTACCCAATTTATTCCTAAGTTAGTTGAACTCAACAATACGAGTTTGCAATTTAGTTAAGAAAATCTTTTATCGTCTTAATCCATTCTTGGGCAGACAAGTTAGAAAGACGCACCACATGGGACGTTTTACGACGCCGTTGTAAAAGTATATGTCGTCTTAAATGAGACATAAACAGAGGGACGTGTAAACGTATGTCGCACATTTATTTTATTAGCGTCATTAATTCCTACGCTTTTGTCGCGTCCGAAACGGCCGTGGTCGCGCAAGTAGTACTTATTCAATCAGTTGGGATCTATTATCTGGGACTAGATTTTACACAGCTTATGATTGTTTCTTTTGAATTAATTAACATATAACATGGATTGTACCCAGACTGAGAGTTCCAAATAGAAATGAGAGAGATGGTCCGTAATGAAAATGATGATCTTGATGTATTATGCAGTTCTGTGATTAGTTACTGATGTTAACTTTATATATGTAAAAACTTTAATTTAACCCTTATAGAATTATTAAAACCTAAGTTTGAAGAAAAATATTGCGATAAAATCGTCACAATTTAGTGTACTCCACAAAGTTTAAAAACCCATGAAGGCGGTCAACGAGCACTTGGGTAGTGTATCCGAATATGAATGAAAACCTCTTATCCAACGGTGGAATCTGATAGTTAATGAGTAGGCTGTGGATGACGAGGTAAGGTCTTTTAAGGTATTCGAGGCATGATCACATTATACCAAAGCATTCAGCGGAGTAATAGTTTAAATGCAATGATATGTTGATGCAATAATTAGAAACCACGAGACATGCTTTGAACTTAACGATTATGGGTCTGATAGATCGGTCGTTCAGTAAGACGTTGATTAATTAAACAAATAAAACTTGACCCATCCAGTCAGTAATTTACTAACAAGTCCTTAGGAGGATCAAAATACTAGTGTCCTTTTTGTTTTTATGTCTACGTGAATAGAGAAATATACAAAGAGTATAAAATGGTAATGAATTGTAAGGCTTAATTAATCAAGTTAATAAAAGGATGCATGAAAGATGTCTTCAGTTAGGTCTAATGGACTTTATTGGAGAAGCATAGAAAGGACTTTAACTATTCTGTGCATCTCATCAATAATGTTTATATCTTAGTACCAAGTTATATCTCTTGCATGCGATTGTATAGATGAATACTAATCTGCAACTCTCTCTCTTATCTGTGAATGACATACTAAAAGGACAACTTTGTCCAACAGTAGATACAGCGATAAAAAACCTGGTGATGACCTTGTCATAAGCAAATTATGAATTTCGTCCTTTTAGTTAACCACATTTATACCACTGGCTAATATTTATATATTGAAAATATTTCTATTTTAACATATTGAAATCTTCAGTTATAGAATTTTATATGAACTTATCTAGATAATTAGCTATAATATAAAAACTTATTTAATGTATCCTAAGAAGAAATATTGTGTAATGATTTGGCTAGGAGTTCAATAATTACATAATATGTCATAAACTATTTTACGGTATTTAATAAGCAGGTAATATATTGTCTAAATGTCACTGTTCGGACATCTTCCAGAATTTTATTAATTAAGCCTGTCATACCAATGGAAAATATGACACTAATGTTCCTGATTAATACTGTTTATCAAACGAAATCTTGAATAAATTAAATTTGGTTGCGTTTCATATAGATCTGCCGCCCACGTGTCTACTGCCTTAATGTCTTCATATTAATTTTTATGTACTTTAAGAATGTTTATTTTTATCTTCATCACCTCCGACAATTTACGCAGTGTTCCGATAATTTGTTTAGTGTAATATTCTGTGTGAGTTGAAGATACTTTAAAGTTCTAAGAATGTTTTACGGAATAAATACAAGACATTATTTTTATATCTGCTCGTAGTTCTGTCATAAATTATATTATTATAAATAATATTTAAGTTTCTCAGTAGGTACCTATTCTGAGTTACCCGAGTAATTGACTTCACGTTAGGAGTATGAAAATAGAAATGTAAGGAGTAAATTTAACAACTGCTACATTAGAAAGAACCGAGTAAAATGAGAAGGTGAAATATATTTGGCGATATTGAGCGCGGGCTTATGAACACGTCATTAGTTTAACAATTACATTATATAATGTATTCAGAAATTGAATTACGATATAATTAACGTATTTTCATAACGAATTATTCCGTGTTCAATATATTCTAAGCTATCTAATAATTCACAATACAATCCTTATTGAGGTGGAAAATATTTCATTATCATATGTTTACAGCACTGTTAGTCGAGTCTCCATCCAGAATGAAAAGTTTTAAACCCAGGCTCAAAGTATTGACCCAATCTCTACCGGAAACTGCGTTAGCAAACGGTCATTAACGGCAAAGTGTTTTGTCTCTATAATCTTAAGTGGAAAATCGTAACTATAAAGTTTTATGTTCCTTTTAATTGATTACTTAATTACTGCGCTGATATACGATTATACGATTGTACAGAATTAATTTTTATTCACTGTTTTAAAATATTTTTCAATTGCATCTAGATTAAATTTAAATAAGGGAACTTATCTATGTCTTTAGTGTTAAAGATGTTTTCTTTTCAACGGGCCTATAATAACTATTTTCCGGCATGCATCACTAGAAAATGAGTATGAAGTGTCATACTAATTGAAACTTTTGACAAATGACGAAATTCACTTCTAACGGACACAACCTAAAGCAATTTATAGAAACAGTTAAAACATTGACGAACAGGATACAGAATGGAGTCGTAAAGTATGCTTGAGACATTAATTAATCGGTGAATAACGATACGCTTAATAAGGAAACCCACGATCAATAGACAGTTGAGTCGTACCACGAGTGTATATATATCTGTTACTATTTTAGTTATCAATTGGAATGACAAATTATTACTATTATTGTTGTCATCACGTCAGGTCCTTCACTGGGTAGGCAAAAAGCATTGAGTGCCAAATATCTTTATTCTTGCAAACCTAACGTGATTTTTTTGCATCCATCATTCGATTCATACACGCACGCCTTTTGGACGCCTTTCGAAAATTTTTGACACCCACATGTGACTGTATCTGATCTACTTGGTCAAGATTCACGTCAAAAGTGTCGGCCTTTTAAATATTTCGATATGTTACATATATAAATTGTATTAAGCAAGTAATATTGCTACAGAACCCAAGGTCCCATATTGCATCACATTGCGTGGAGGGTTGAAAAGTAAAAAAAGCACTGAGCACCTCTCAACATTTAGTGCGTAACAATGAAACTGCACATAATTATGGTCGAGGTAGAGCCTTATTCATGGAACTTATAATAATCCTTTGTTTAATATAATTAAGTACTAATTAGTTCCCTACTCCTTTATTTTCAAGTACTCTATATTGGTATAAATTGTACCCTTTATTTATACGGTATGGACTATTATGTAATATTTTATATTATATTTGTATTTGAGTAATAATAAATATGCCATGTTAATATCCGTACTAGTTCTTATTAATACATGTATCATAAATGCGATAGTCTATTACGCTTTAAAAAATTAAATTAATATTTAAAAATAATCTTATATTATTTCAAATGAGACTTACCAAAGCGAAAATATATGATTTGCTAATCTGAGCTGCAAATCGATGTCATAATATATCGATTATATGAGTTAGATTTTAAAACTACTTAAATACTTATCCGAGCGTGCTATCACATACTGTGATTTCGAAATAAATTCAAGGGGAAAATAGACAAGTGAATAAGTGAATAAAACAAGTCGCGTGATAAGTCAGCTTACGTCCGAAACATGTAGGGCAAGTAGTGCTCCAATGTCGAATCGTTATTTACCGGTGTATGCAGAAAATATATCATATGACGGTTTATACATTAAGGTAATACATATTTGTACAGTGTTTGCAGATGTGATAGCTACAAGTGGACTAATATAACTCTTAAGTAATTTTAATGTCTACCATTTGTTCAATATAATTAAAATGAAACTTTTTAGGATAATTTGGAACTAAGAACAGATGTATAACAATAAAAGAATCAGTATACATAAAATAGTTAATTTACAATTATGTATATTATTTTCTACACATGTATATGGAATGTAATATACTATATGTAGATATTGTGTAGATAGTGTGAAAGTGAGTTAGGCTCACAGTGATTTTATGAATAGATGGTAAGGAATCGCATATTTACAGTTTTTTTTAAATAACAGTTTTTTATATAACGAACATGTTATCGATACCAAATCGTCTCGTTTTACGAACACGACAGATCGTCGTACCAGCCCAGCTGGTGGCGTGTTGTTTCACGTTTCAGGAACTAAATTCGATCAGACAGAGCGTGAGCTTCAAGAGTTGAGCTTGAAATACAAAAATGTCGACGTTTCCACGGAAATATCATCAGCAGCGTGCAGCATTTGGAATCTGTTTGCAAACAAACAGCTTATAGAATTTTCTGGAAATATGCTACTCTAGACGAGTTATATTCAAGATACATTTATTGGTAGCTACCTGCAATACATTTAGTCGATATTCGTTAAACCTTTAATGTTATCTATATTTTGGTGACTGTCTCGAGTATTTTAATTAATTAGCGTTTTAGTTGAATTATACTATGCCACTCTTGTGTATGTCTATAATCCATTATAGTCCATGGATGAATGAGCATGGTTGAAGCCTTATTGCTATGATGATCACAACAGCTTTGTTGTGACTGGCCGATGCTATGACATCCATACCATTTTACATTTTTGCACGTATAAATGTTAGTAAAACTACTGTAACCAATTGATTTCTATATACCTACATATGTGTATTATTATATTCAATTATTAAAAAATATAAGAACACAAATAATAGTTTCAAACTCATGGTTGAACTACCAAAAAAGTTACGGTAAATAAAAAAAAATCTACAATCCCAGAGATTATTGGTAATTTATTGCCTTTATTACTAATTTTAATATTTAAAAAGAATCTCCCGTTAAATGTCGTAGTTAAATATTTCATTAATTATGTTCAGTAATGAAGAGGTCGTTGATATTTATAAATGTAATTATAATTATCATATAATTAGACTTAGTTTATTGCGAAGTAAGTTTTAACCCGTTTTTTTATTTAAATCGGGCATATGCATGATGTAAACAAATTAAAGTAATGGTATCTTTATAACTTTCTAACGAGTTTTTCGTGACAAGTATTTTATTATAATAATTTTTCACATATTTTAAGTTGTAATTAATGAAGGCAAAGTGTTAGAATTATGTAAATTAATTTTATCAGATTTTCTAGAGCATTTTGCTAATAGATTTTATTTAGTAAAAAATGTATAAATATTTTTTTTGTTTTATTTTTATTAATAACAAATTTAATGCCAGAAAAATTAAGAAAAAACTTTAAAATCTTTTGGTATACTTGTACAAGTCATTGGTGCGCATAAGTGCTCAGCTCCACCTGAGACAGATATTTCAAATATGATGTACGCGCTGTGAAGTAACACCAGAGTGATTACATTCCTCTCCAGGTCAAAAATTATAACAGCAAGACAATAATTTAATATTAAATTAGTAATAAAACGAATAAAATTTGCCATGTCTCATTTGCGTGTTTAAGCCTGCGTATTATGTGCATGTATATAGGTGTGTGTGTGTATGCTTACGGTGTCGAATTGGCTTTGCAGGGATGTTCAATTTATTGTCTAATTTGGTGAAGTGTTTAATCATAAAAAGGCTAACAATACGAGAAGTTAGAGGAGGATGAATGAATGGATGGATTGAATCGTTCCACGCTGCGACTCCTTGGTTTCTACACTATCAGAGCCGTTCTCATGGGGACAAATTCCCCAAGGTGAAGTTACGTTAAAAAACAAGTAATTTACCAGAGTTAGCAAGGCGTTACCGACAAAAGGACATTTAATAATATTTTTTAATGAATAGATTCTATTCAATAGTATAAATAAACCGAGTGCTTCGTCATGCACTTCATTGATTGTGTAGATAAGTGAATTGGAACTGACACTGTACTTCAGTTTTTCTGTCTCTCTGTTGTAGTTGCATGTCCAGTCAGCGTTATCGTAGCGCTTTGCGCGGAATTTTCAGTACGCTTACCTATGGAAAAGTCAAATTGTCAAACGACATAAGGTGAACAGTAACACAAGGCATGGGTGAACGAACTCGATGTAAGCTTTAATTTACATGCAAAAACCTTTTATATTTATTCGGTTACTTATATATTTTATCACATTTGGTGGTTCAAATCGGACTTATTAATAGCCGCTTTCGAGGTAGTCGTGCTATCGGCTGCACCATCAGGTGTGATTGTGATCAAATATGAGTCTATCGCTATTAAAAAAACCCATACACTATAGTCGTAAAAACGTAACATCACGCTTGTAATCCCTGAAGGGGTAGGCAGAGGAGTACACTATAGTGCACTCCCACGTTTCACCAGTTACGTTAAGTCCCATGCAATAGATAGTGAGCCTATTGGCATATACTGGGCACAGATCCACTACCAGAAATTCTAAATTAGAAAAATCCAAAAGTGCCCGTCCCGGGATTAGACCCAAGTTCCCCCGAACGGCAGTCGTGCTTGCAACCACTCGACCAAAGAGGCAATCAAACGACAAATATTGTAGGTACGACTATGTATAGCACCTCGTTGACGTCTTTTCTTTTATATTTAAATATTGTTAATGGTTGTGTTATATGTATGTTAAAAAACTTCAACATTGAAAGTACATTAATGGTATTAAAATTAATATGATTAATTCGAATCATAAAAGTTTACAATAAATAAAATTAAAGTTTATAGTTCACTTGATTAAAATAAAGGAAAATAAAATATAAATCTTGGTTGTTTCAGCCCCATAAATTTTCAAAACAATTTATCATAAACCGAAACTATAAACAAATATTGGAGGCTTTGGCGCTTGTAGGTGGGAAAGGCTCGGGCCGCTCCGAGCGGTTCGTGGCGAGGTAATGGGCCACGACCGGGCACACGTCTAATGCGGGTGTATGGGAATCTAAACTAACGTGATTGAGACTTCTGGGAGTACTTAGGTGCAATTGTTGACTCGAATAACTGTGTTTCAACATCGCGAGCGGTAATGTGAAAGCGACTTGAGGTTTTAAGGGTTCTCTTTTCCCTAATACTTTCTATCAACGTTTTAATGATGTCTGTCTATGATAAACATAGAACCTACATATTCAAACCAAAGTCATATGTTCAGAACTACCGTTTCGTACCGTCTCTACATATTTATATTGCTGTTGAAGTTCATTAGGTTATCACTGTAATTAGCGTTTATCAATTACTAGGAAAATATAAAGATAAAACCATTTTAAATGTTACAAGCATTTCCCACACGATGTTGCCTGAATTATTGATACGAGCATTTAATATCGTGGTCTTTAACACGACGTATGACGGGAAGAGGCTTCTTGAGTTTTCTCAAGCGCTCGACAAAGTAGTTTCGCGTCTATCCTATAAACATATATAGACGGTTTATTGATAACATGGTATTAATTTCGCATTAGCCCCCTGGCATTGGACCTAACTCAGTCTAAATTGCGTTAAGTTTATCTGAACAGTAATAGACGCACGGACAGATGATATTTCAAGATAAAAAGCTATAAAGATATAAATAAACCAGATACGGCGGCCGTTCCAGCCGGCGGTAATTAAACAGCCTAGCAATGGACATGATTATTTAAAGTTAGATTTCGTTACTCGATCTTGGATAATCACTTCCAGTTGTCACTGGGCCTGGTAGAAAAATGTTTTACTTATTTATTTAAGCAGCGATCCGAGACCTAAGTGTGTATTCGCTAACGATGTTTTTAAATCCACCTGAAGGAAAGTGGCCTTAGCTATAAATGAATATTTATTTGTATCAATTTAATTTGAAACTCTACTGCATTTTTATAGATAGGCAACTGATGCTCTTTTTACTCATATATTTTTATTATCGCTTAGAAGCTTTGGAGAGGCTATACCTTCAGATTTTTTCTACTACATCCACTGTTTATCAGCAGACTAATATGTGCTAGGAGGTAGAATGATGACGGTGATTTTTACGGTTACACGCGACGGATATTAATATCTTGTATTCGCGTTTTAAATAAGAACGCATTCAACTGTAATATCACGTTCGCAATCACATGTTTGAATTAGATATTTCTATATATAGAAAGATAGCATCTAGACTATTTGAAAGTTGCCCAATGATCATTACATTATATGGAATATAATATTGAATTTCGCTGCAGGAACTAGAATGCTTGTTATAAGTGGGCGTGGGCGACCGACCGTGGGAATAGATGCAGTTCTCGCAAAATATGACTGTTACTCATAATCCTGTACTTTATGATGTAATTCCGCGCTACTTAACTAGTCAGATAAATCTGTTCAAGAGATTATTGCATAGATTAAAACTGAAAGGAAACAGTAGTGAGAGTTCAGAGTTATGTATTTGGGGTTGGTTCGGAATGGAGACAACATTTAACTTTAGGTATATAGTAACACGTGAATTCGTACAAGATTTGAACGGTGATAGAAAGAAGCCTTTGAACAAGATTCGTCCGTGGTACAATCTCCTCTGATTGTTTTTCTGCTGCTACACAGCAATGCTTGCAATATCCTCTTGCAAAATTTGTAATTTTTTCGCATTTTGAAAAATAAATTACATTGCCATGTAGTTCTTTATTTGATTTTTTCCCTAATAATGACTGGATATCATGGATAGGTAAAAATAATTTCCGGCAGTTTTTACCTAACTTCAGATGGTTATATAAAATACGTTTTGGTTTTTGCTTTCATGTCTGTTAATCTTCGGTAGATCGTTTTATATTAATAGTTATTGAAAGCATCGTAGAATATGTTCTCGAAGAAGACAGCTCGAGATATAGAGCTTGGCAATTCATTTGCAAAGTAATCTCTATATTTCAGGATCAAAGGTCAATTTGCAAAAATGACAACGCGAAAGTTTGAACGAACGAAACAGACATAATAAACGTTACATGCGCGAGAGAGATGGACAGCTGGTCGTGCAAAACGCTCGAGGCGCCGCTATCCAGCGATGATATTACATTTCCAATATAGCTTAATTCTTTCAAATGAGCATACATTTTCTAATTGTAATTCTTAGTTTCGAGTACGTAAGGTTCGATTTGGTGTGGGCCGATTAGTAGAGATGTATCTCGGTCGAGCATTTCTTTATTACGTGTTGAACGAAATGAGGTTATTATAGATTTTTGCACTGGACAGACCGGTGAGATATGACTGAACATGGAGGAAGGTTTTCGCGTGCCGCCTTAGAAATTTTCCTTACATTCGTAGTGAATATTATAACGTTACTCGTATATGAAGGGAGCAAATGAACGTATCGTAAACCGCAATGATTGAGAAAGTTTTTAAATGTAATAACGCAAAATTGAGAAAACGTTACTGATGTTAAATAATTCTGCTAATTTTGTAACTGGATTTCTAAACAGATTGATGAAACATTACATTTCCATTAAAATCAAATCACATCCATTTAATTTTCACGCATATACGTAGAACGTATACTCGTATATATTAATAAACAACATTTTTAATCGTTCTTAAATTTGTATATGTATGTTCATTTGATCTAAGTGATGTTGGTTTAACGTTCCTGCGTTTTTTTATTAGTGACATAATTTAATACTCAAGATTTTCATTGCGACCGAATGGATATTATCATTTCATCAGTTAAGTTACAGTACAAAATATTATATGAATATAGAGTTATGTGTATTCCGATTCATTGTAAATAATTGATACTGTGCTTTAATTATTGCAATTTACTCTGTGGAGCGCATGCTTCTGGATTTAATTATGATTATAAAATTTATATCATACATAATCCACTATGATCTGATAACTTTATTCAAATAGTCTACATGGATTTAAATTGACCGTTAAATATAATATCTAATATTTGATTTGAATACCATCCAATCTTGTTAAATACACAATAAGAACCATACGAAGAGAGATAGCAAATTAAACTAATAGGGCTTCCTTACTAATGGTGAAGTTATATTTGAAGATACAATTGTCTAGTAGAAATGGCAAGGGTTTCAAATTTAATTTTAACATATCGACTACAGAATAAAGTACATAGGGACATTTAATGTTTACTTTCTCTAATTTATACACGGTATCAGCAGTGTGTTCCGAGAGAAAAATTCTGTAGGTACTGCAAGAGAACCGGTATTTTAAGTAAATTACTTTATGCAGGTAAATTCTTTAAAAGGGCTAGTTTGGTACGACAAGTTGACACGTAACATTTTGTCTTTGCGTAGACATAAAAACAGCATCGAAGAGCATGTAAATCGTCATTATTGTGTATATATATGTGTGTGTATATATATATGTATGTGTATATGCATGTGTGTATGCATGTCCTTTCTATCACACACGTGTGCTGTTTATGTGTACTAATAGAAGTGTTTGAACAACGTTATTCAGTTTAACGGCTGTTTGAATAGACTTAATTAAACGAGGCAATAAAACGGAGAGCTTACGTTAGAGTTAATTGTAATTAGGTTCGATCATCTTAAAACGTATGTATAATTAAAAATCGGATTTAATGCAGATCTTAGGTATGTTTATTTTGGACCACTAAAAAATTGTATTTATTTTTGAAATTAAACAATTTATAATATTGTTAGAATTTCTAGGTTTTGATATTACAAAGCAAATAGATGCAAAATTTACCTCAATTTCGTAATGAAAACTCTTATTGGTCCAATTAAACAACAGTGAATTTTTTTGTGAGCCCAAGTGATGTACCTCGTAGTTTTATGTCTTTAGTCTTTTGAATATACAAATACAAAATACAAAAATGTTTTATTGATTTATAAATTTCAATTACAATAATAGGTCGCAAGGGCCCCTGTACTGGGTTATATTCGATTAATATTCGACAATATTACCGATTGTTATAAATATTACGATGTTAGCATTAAATCATCTTTGTGTACCTAGTTAAAACGCTTATAGAAATTTGTATCAGACATCAGACATTTATATCTGATCGCGATCGCTTTACCTAGCTCAGCTTACGAACCGTATCCGCAACCACGTCAGCGCCACAAGCGCTACATCAGTCACCGTCCAGTTGTTATTAACTTACAAACGCCTCGGGTCAAAAGCAATTGTATGGAATTATTACGATCACATACATCTTGATTACAGTTTAACTTTTATTTAATTATAATCGCTGTTTACTTAATCATAATTAAGGGCCGATTACAAACCGCTCAATCTATTCTCTGGTACGTCACGCGATCTCAATGATCTGGCGCCGCGGTTTCTATGATATTTATTTGTAATGGTTCTAAAACTGGCGAATGAAAGTTTTATCAAATATTTATTAAAACGTAAAAAATGTATCTCGCCTGTAATCTCCGAACGGGTAGGCAGAGGAGTATTTATTTATATACAATATTTGATTTCCGGAACCGGCGTGCGTGTATGACAAGAGTGATGAATGTAGGAGAAGCACGTGAGGTCTGTAAGGATTGACATACGTAACGTCTGCCTTACCTCTAAAAGACCTGGCGTGATGGTATAATAATATTAATAATGATGTTTAATTTTTAATAAACTCGAAAAGCTTCTAAAATTTTTGATATTAATTCCTAATAGCATTTTAAAAGCCTATTCTTTGGGAACTTTCAAATGCGAAAAGCGGTAGATATACGAACTTTTCAAATTTCGCACTATGGTTATTAGGTGTTAAATACTCACTGTGAGTACGCAATCATAATAGAGCTTAAATAGAAATGGGGCTGTAAGTACGGCTGCAGTAATTATACTTAGCATTTTAGCAGTAGTGCCTAGTCAGAATTTTTCAGCAGTTTAAACACAGTGAAAACACTATGCATCCAGGAACTCACGGCCTTACCACCATCAGTATACATTTATTCTACTATATGATGATTTAATTTCTCAATTTATTTATATTTATAAGGCTTAAATGAAAATACTTCTATCGCTGCATTCTGCTATTTTAAAAAAAATAGTACCAAGAACCGATTATAACACTATTATTTTTCTGTAACCTTTATTTATTTATTTATTTACAACATGCTTGCAGTGCTTACAGCAAAGCCAAAGCGCACTGCAAGCTAAAATATACA
>DWME01007101.1:0-12937 GCA_018244795.1 Parelbella ahira ahira
AACCCTCTCAATATGAGAGGAGACCCATATTCCAACAGTGGAATGACAAATGGGTCGATTATTATTATTATTTTTTTCAAACAAATATTTGCCTATGTCCCAATATGTGTCATTACACGTTTCGTATTATTCAAGCTAATGAAGAAAAAGCGCTGCAATGAAAAAGTTGTCTTACAATTAGTATTTTTACCATTTGTCACCATTGAAAAGCGTGATGTTATTTGTGGGCCTTCCTTGTTATTAAAAAGTAATTGTGGAACGTTTGATGACCTGTACATTTATGGCGTTTGAGTATTGCGAAAGCTTTTTAATTTGATACATAGTATAATTTTCTCAGTATTGAAAATCACCATTCTGATTATTTTTAACGGTAATCATTGTGGCCTCTAAAACAGTGATCCAATTTTTAAATAATACTAGTGTAGTCCTCAGAAATAGCAACACATGCGTAGCAACATTTTTAATCGCTTTTAACTTTAATTCTATTATTGATAGGCTGGACTGACCAGCAAAATATATTTTAGCATTCCGCTACGCCTCAAACTTCAAATTTATATAGCAAAAAAATGTATTTATTGAATCAACGTGCGTGAGTGAATCATCATAAAGCGTGGATAATAAAAAAAAAATATGCTAAAAATCTTTAATACCATCAACTGAGTCAATAATTAACACGAAATTATCAGACGATTCAGATAAAAAGTGCTCACTGCTCGCTGACATCGCTCCTACATTGTGAATAAAAGTGACAGCAGAAGCGCTAATACAAGTGCGTGTTTATTAACAGTATGTGAGTTTGGTTGCTACGTAAAAGTGCGAAGGAATAACATACAGGTTAAGTAACAGTAGAGCTGAGACGGGGCGGACCGCGCCGCGCTGACTTCCGCCGCACGACTAACCGCGACTAACCTGTAGTCGTAACATTAGCTTGCCTATCCGCGCCGCCGTCACAGTGGTGCTCAAATGCAGGCCCGACAAAACAAAACAAACAAAACAACAACAAAACAAAGTTAAACAAAACATTAGTTTATTAATTAATAATTTGATGACGCCACGCACTCGTTCTTTCCAAATAGGTATATCTAGGGTTAATAAGCAAATTAATTATGATTGACTATGTTCTATATGAGAATATCAATTCCTTATATTTGTCTTTAACATAACATGGTTGTGGTTACAAAATGATAAACTTTTTGTTAACATTGTATATGAAAGGATTGTCACTACACCCATTTCTACCAGATGGGAGTAGCCATAAATCAAGTAGTGATTTTATTAAAAGGTACTAACGTAATTATGTCTTATGTATGATGGGCATTTAGTCCAATTTGCCGTTACCCCAACAACTAATGTCTGCGGGCACTGCAAATTTATGATCAGGTGCACGAAAGCGTTGATATTTACTACGTTTATCTATGCAAAACTTATAAAGAGATTAAGACACGTTTGGTCATGTTATTGTTATTTTATGAAGACCTACGTGTAGCGTGGATTATATGACTGTCGAACCCAGTCGCCACACTGTTTTAATAAACATACCACAATGTTATTTGCGTAGCACAATTATTTCTGATAGAGCACGTACAAGTATTTGGTATAACACACAAGTTGCAAGAACATAATAGTTTAACAATGTCAACACAACTCTATAGATAACGAACACACCTTATTCTTATATTAGGTGTCCCTCTGCGATTCTTATTCATATTATCATGAGCTATTATACTATACTAGTGTCTGTAAACTGTGAACAATAAATAATACATCATATGTTACCTTCAAATTCAAATGTCATTTATTCAAAATTAGTTCATTCGAACACTTTTTGTACGTCAAAATGAAACTACCACCGCTTCGGAAGATGCCTCGCAACGGAGAAGAAGCGGCGAAAGAAACTCCATAGGTGTGCTTAAACATATTTTGAAATAAGTACATACATAGTATATTACGATATTATACTATGAGTTGTTTATTGTGGAGCTGGAGTTACATCACCCCAAGTACCTATATTTATCGTTTAAGTAATCATTTACCGTGTAATAAGTTTTTTTACAAAGATTAGTTTTTATAATAATAGGTTCGGTTTATTTATGTACCGCTTTCATGTTCAGCAAGCTAGTAATAAGATTCTTTACCGTAGACTTAAAAGGTTATCTATTTACGGTCCTGATCAGCAGCGCTTGTTCTGCTGTGTGCTGATCCATAGGATGTAAGGGTACAGGTACCTACTTAGACCACGAAGATAGAATGGCTGATTGACCTCGTTGTCAGGCCTTCGATCTATATTAGTTTTGATATGGTACAAACGCGGTGTCTATTTAATCACAGAGAATCTTTGTACCTCATGTTGCTGTAATTTTAGAGCGGACCTATGCCCAGCAACAGGCATTAGGGATTAGAATATTAGTTTCAAATAGTTCATAGGTTAATAATTTGAAAAGATTAAGACTTGATAAGACATTGCACATGAAAAGCTGTTAATCAATACTAATGGTCACCCACCACTTCATTCGCAACGATCTGAAAATATTTCCTATTTATTCTGTTATATTAGATTAAGCTATATTAGACCAAGTTGTACTATTTTCCATTACTTATGCCACTTTCGTACGAAAACTGCCCTAATTTTTCAACAAAATTGTCTCCACGGTTTTCGCATAAAAAATAACACGTAGAGTCAGTCTCGTACTTATAATATTAAATATGGATTTAATGCAAATTTTTATATCGTCTTCCAAAATTGAGATTGACACAGCAGTAGAGGCAAATCAACCCTCGCACTTTACAGTCACGGGCATGTATTACTCAGAATGTTATACACAGTCGGTTCTATAATAAGCGCCTTCAAAAAGCTAAGCATAACAGCGTACTAACTTGACATGAGACGAAATGGTGTACTGTCTGTTATATAACAATAATGATATTTAAAAAAATTAATATTGTATGTTCGTTAAATATTTTTTTAATACCTTTGAGGTACAACAATGAGATCTAGGATTATAAGTTAGTTGTTATATTTAAATAGGTATATTTTTATACATGTCCTAGTCGTTGGTAAGAAACTTACGAACATTTAAAATTACATTTCGAAAGCGTCTTACAACAGTGTTTCTAAACCGATTGTAAACATAAATCGCAAGGAAAAAAAAGACAAAGATTTCGACCACCCATTATGCTCTAGCAAGTACAGTCCGTCTCTTTTGCACTTTAAGCCTTTGTGTATCGTTGTCTCATTAACATAATGTTTGTCTATTATTATCATTGCTGTTTTGGGGTGGTCTGGTAAGTTATTTGTTTTTAATCACCATGTAAAAACTTACAAAACGTTCTTGATGTATATTTTATATCTCAAATTCCTAGTTAACAGCGTAATAAGTTTAAATGTCGATAATAAAATAAATCGCAGTATGTACCTAATTGAAATGAGGAAGCCCGTTTCCAGAGTACACTTGCAAAAAGAGTGTCGTTGCATCTGTTAATACCGTAGCGGTAAGCAATTTTGCTTTTGTCTTGAGCATTTGGTACGCAATTAGGAAAACAATTATACCTGTGATTTGTATATACAATATATTTATATATACAATATATTTATATATATATAATATATTTGTATATATACCTAAGTATAGCAACAGAATGTTGTGACCGGTATCAAAAATGATAAATACTTAATAATGTATTGGTAACGTAATTGGTGAAACGTGGGAGTGTACTAAACTCATCCACTACATCACAGACTACTTACGTTATATTTGATAAAGTTGTAACATCAGGCCCAAAATCCCCGAAGTGGTAGGCATTGCAGTGTAAGGCACTCTCACGATTCTCAACCTATCTAGTAGGTCCGTCAATAGAGTAGGGGGTGAGCCTAATACCACACTCCGTGATACTGTACTGTACTAAATTATAATGGCAAACACTCAATAATATATTGCTCGACCCTCAGATGGAATCCATGCCTTCTTAATCAACAGTCGCACTTGCCACCACTCGACAAACAAGACAAACCCTTGCTCAATATAAAATGTTAAAACTTACATTTTTGATGGAATAAGAAAAATGTATAATACATTTCGCGAATATCTTTGTATGTCTATTTTAGGAGCAGGTACTTTAGTAACGTGCTTATTTCTTCGAAATACGTAATGGGATCATTCGATGTATATATTTTTAACGATGTTATGATATTATTAACGAAGGATATCCGCTCGGATAAAATAGAAAACTGCGACATTGCTGTCGACACCGTGATATATTTGGCCTTAACTCTTTTCTTTGTATTATAAGAATTATTGTAATATTGTTGATGCTTCTATGCGAATTCGTCTATATGTGTATGTATGTATGTTTAAACAGTTGTACTAATGTCCCCAATATTCGCAGTATATTGGCACATATGTATGTATATTCTGAACTAGTATATACTCGTATATCATCACAAAATAGTCACAACAAACTGTGTACATGTGTGGAATATATTAAAATACGAATGTAGGTAACAGTGTTTTCATGCTAAAATGTAATTTTGTAAAAGGGACAACATAAAACATACGAAGAGTCTCGCGTGCGCCGCCTGAAGAGTCGGAATTGTTCATCTAAAGTTAGAAGAAGTCTATGAATTCCCCAAAATGTTTAAACTTTCCAAAACTTCGGTAATCGTGTTCTACTAAAGACCGATTGAAAGAAGTGCTGGTATATTTACGACCCACCAGTTCGGTTAGAACGATATGAAATTCTTAAGTTTCTAAATTTATAACACTTAGAAAATATCAATTGGTAAGTATGAGACTCAGGGCCACAAGCATGAACGTGCGAAGCTAAACTCTTCGCTACTATAGATTCATGTCTTATTTTATACATTTTCTGCTTACTGTAATAAATTTTCTAGAAATGTCGACTATATTATCTAATAATATTTTTAACTAATTACGGCACAATATATCCCTGGCATTTCTGCACCGAGCCCTTGAAGGATAGAAAATAAGTCAATCGGCTAAGCGTGATCAGGGTTAATATAACTTATATATACAACTTACTTATAGGGATAGCCTTAAGTTAACTATATCTGTACTTATCCTCACATTTCGATATACCTTACTGTTTGAATCGTCCATAATGTGGCAAGTTGGTGGTGGTACAATGCAATATAATATGAAGGGTCCTTGGGTCCATCTAAGGAGACCAGGCCGGCCTTGTTGTGCCACGTACTTGTGGTACACCCTGTTATACAAGACAGGGCCCTAGCAACCGGCTGATCGTGGAATAACGCAGCCTAACGCACCCCCGACGTGCAGCAACATTGGCACAGGAGTTGTACCCTACGATCCACAACCCACATGCCCAGGGAACGAGACATGGACAAAAACCACCTTTATATTGGAGGTACTTGTCTAGCAGTGTATTAAGATAGGGTGATGATGATGACGATTGTGATGCAATACATGATTTGGATAAGATACAATTATATAATTATAAAAAAAACGTAACATCACGTCTGCAGCTTTCCAAAAAGGTAGGTAGAAGAGTGTAGTATACTCCCACGTTTCATCAGTTATGTTATGTGTGCCGTCATGGAATAGGTGGGTTACTTTTTGACTGATACTGGATACAAATCCAGACCCCAGGTACTTCTAGAAATTTCAATTTAGGAAAGCGAAATAGTACCCAGGAGTCGAACCTAAGACCGGGGGTCGCACTTGCCTAGTCGACCAACGAGGCAATCATGTATTACACTGTTAAATAACATTAAAATTTCGGATTGAAGAAGAGATAATAAATAAAATTTCACATAGGTACATCAGTAAGCCCACAATGAACATAAAATATAAAAAAAGAACTGGATAGTACATTGAAAAAATCACTATAAATAAATCATTCATTAGTCTAACCGATATTAGGCAATCGACTCATTAGTTTGCGTGTGAGTTGAAATTATCTTCGTCGGGCGATTTGCATTTGCATTATAACCGTGTAAACCATTAACAGGCAACAGAATGGGGTCACGAAGATAATGCACAGCTATTTTTACACCAGTTATTATAGTCTGAAACGCTATACACCGATTATCCGAGCGGTAAAGCTTCAACAGAAAATATGCAGGTGAGAACTGAAGCTTGAGGTTTTCATGACGGGAAGCGCAGACTGGATTTTGTGCGATTCAATTGTGACAAACAATGGGAGCTCTTGTAAAATACTACAGCACCAGGTCAATCACAAATTACAATATCATCATCAGCCTATAGCTGTCCACTGCTGAACATAGGCCACATACAATATACATAAGTGTATCTTAGAATGATGATACAATAAGTTTGGGTATTTTTTAAATTTTTTTCATGTTTTTTAAGCTGTGAGCCTACAAAAAGTGATAAATGTCGATTAAAATTATCAGTTGTACATATATTAGGAACAAAATAAGATATATAGCAGCTTACGAATGCATTTAGTTAATTAGTAATGTTTAGATTAATATAAATGTTTAATATAACAAGTAAATGTTCATATTTATTGCTTGAATATTTTTTTATTTATATTATCCACATCAGACGTCTTCTAATGCACACGATTTAATTTATTCTCTTGCCTTTTCACTTTCTTTTAACATTAACAAGCTCATTCAAAAATATCGTTATGTTTCTAAGAATTTTCAGTAGAACGCTATATTTACTTAAATCTGAACACCATCATCCTCCATTTCTAAGAGTTACATAACTATAATTCAATAAATACTACTATACTTTTATAAATAGAACAGTGTTTTGCATAAGAGAACCCTAATATGAAAACCAATAGTTCCGTTTAAGTGGTATTTTAGGTAAACACTGTTACATGATTATCGTTGATGCTAAATATCAAGACGTAACGTACTACGTAGATAGCCGAGCCACGTTGTCAGCCACGCGTACACAAAGGTTACATGGCTGATGAAACAAAAGAACAGAGTGATATTATTTTGATCGTCGAGTTGATAAGATATTCGTGAGAATTCTCTATTGAATAACTATTCGTCATACACATTAGTGATTCATCACAAAATCCGCACTCAATGTTAATGCAGACACGACTAAACTTATATAATATAAGTCCTAAATATAAACGATTGTATTAAACAAAAAGTGGTTTGTCTGCTCGAACCATAATAACTGCAAACGCCCACGCTACATTTAAGCTGAGTACACTCTTTGTCTCCCCTTAATTAACTTTGCTCAAAGGGCTATTTACAATATTCCTACGTAAATATTGATAAGAAAATTTCAAAAAATCTGTACCGGACCTACTTGCGTGGTCTCTTTTAATCCAGGTTCATATCAGTTTCAAAGAGATGTACTCCAGCAGTGGGACACAAATTCATAGTTTGGATTTGATACATGTAAACTGTACATATTATCGAATATAGTTTTTTTACTAAAAAAAAAACTGTTTTTTTACTGCTTATTATAAAAAAATTCGTACGCATGTAGACCTAATTTTATCACTGGTGTGCATGGGCACGTTACAAACGTACTACAAAGCTTGTACACACTACAAAGCTTAGTGAGCAAACTATGCAATTGTGCTTAATTAGCCCTTTGTGGTCGCACCGACTTGTTCCACCATAAACTTCAACATAGTTACGAGTAAACGAACATTAGACGCAACGGACTAAATACATAATATAAGTAATAACGTAGATTATAAATGGAATACAACCGTGCGGTCGAAACTCAGAACCATGCCCAATGGTGGACAGTAAGTTGTGCAGTATTGGCCGTATTTGTCAGGTGAAGCCGTTAATCGTAGTGTGATTTTCAACAGAGATACATTTCGAAAATTGTAAAACAAAGAGTACACACAATATCCATCTGCTAATATAGGTGCCTTATATAATATATCGGACGGAGTATCACCTGACTTCTACGAATACTTAGCCTGTAATCGTCAAATATTTAATACACAAGGTTCTGTAATACACTCGTTTCAAACAATAACATGCTTGAACAAGTCGCGTATCTCATTCGCATTCCTTTGTTAACTTTTCTGCAGAAATTATGAACGCAAATTGTGTTAAACTATCTCAATCCGTTCCAATCATTCGTCATTTTATATTACAGCCGAATACCGATGCAGCCGTTTTGCGTGTTTATAATTCAATCATTTGTCCTTTTAATAGCCGCCTAGGTAAGGTAAATACTTAGAATCGTAGCTCAATTCATTATCATGTGTGAATTGCATTGGTGCTAACGCTTACTACAAAAATTTATTAGGGTATTACTTTTTACATCCACCCACTATTCGAAGGGTTAAGGTTATAGTATGACGCGCTGCCGTTTTGTATAAGACTATATGTACCTTAGAAAACTTTATGAAGATAGATGAACTGTAAGATGAACGTGTTTCAACAAGATGACATTCTTCGCCGAAATATCAAGTGATACGCTTATGTAAATTTAAAATGCTGGACTTTCTAAGGAATGCGCGCAAAGTTTTACACCCCAAGACTTCGAAAAGGGATGTTTATATCCAATCATGAAAGCCGATAATGAGAAGTCTATGATGAGTCTCTACCTCAACTACTTGCCATTTTAGAGTTTCCTCGATAACCAGCGATACTGGATTCGACAAGACAACCGGACCAGTCGCTTCAAACAGAGGTTTTACAAACACCGGTAATTTCTTTAGAAATATGTAGCACGCATTGTAATTTGTATAATAAACATTATTAACTTGCCGCTTAAGTGCACAGATGTCTGAATAATTAATTGGGCTATTCTCCATTCATCTATATAAGATATAAAGGAGAGCACCTGTACATAACGCTACATCATCGCAAGATACGTAGCCTGTACCAAATCAAGCAATTACCTATTCCTCATGTTCATGTTTTAAGAGGAAACATAAAACGTTGGTTTTAATTACCAAAACATGAGAACAGAGGAGCAAAGTTCGCACAGGATTCCGTGAAGCGCGACTGTTCAACTCGAAACTGACGTTTAGACAATTAATCAAATAGTCTGACAGGCCGACCGTCGCGCCGCCGGGACTGCAGCGATGCAACCATGCAACATCGCGTTTGTGAGCTCGAGAACTTGTGTTTTTGTGATAATAGTCGCTCACAGCGCCTATAGCTTAGACGTTCATTTGTCGGTTCTGACGGCAACGGGTGGATGGATAGCTTAAATGGGTGTTAGTTGCGAATTTTCATAAGGGTTTCGTGCTCAACATTGCACACGATCTTCATTTATCATCGTTAAGTAACGATTGTTACACGTAGTCGGAAGGTCCTACGGCACTTATATCTCTTCCCCGACACAGGGTGTCCGCTGAGCTTTTGTAATTCACTCGTGCTAAATTCTACATGTACACGGACATAAAAAGGATGATTTCATTGCAGAAGTACATTAAACTGATCCGACATTGGCATGACTGGGCTTCCAATATAAAACTAATGACATAAGATTACTACTTACGTTCTATATTTTCAAATGTGGTTACCATGTCATATCTTATTTCATTAAATTAATATTTCCATAGTGCAATTTAAAATCATCTCGCATGTGCATACGTGGCTTTTATGTTGTACAATTGAAGTAAACTCATCATAAAAGTCGCTACAGTCGCAAATACAAAACAACAGATGAATCGAACAGATGAATTGAGTAATCAATTTGACCGATTGTATGATTCGTGTCACCTATGAGGCGACCTACATCATCTAACACTGAACGCATTAACGCTAAAGAAAAAATAGGATATAACTGCATTTAGTCGAAATACCTACATACTTACATTAGAAAAATGATTAGATTAACATCTAAAACTCTATATTCACAGATTCTATTAATATTCATACAAAATTATTGGACATTTTCAACTACAAAGATTTAAATAATATCTCTTTCACCTGTGACAAGTTTAACTTACGTTGTATGTACATACTTAAAAGAACTCGGCACATGCTGAGTAAGTAATAAAATCACTTATACATATCGCTATTTCCGCCATTAGATAGTAAATGTTGCACGCGTATGCACAAGCTTAATTACCACGCGTTCTAATTAATAGCAACAGCTATTCTGAACACAATCATTTACATAATTCTATAACATAAAGAGCATAAATGTAATAATATGAATTAAATAAAAGATAGTTGTATTTCAGACATATGGAATGTGCTCCGGTCGTTTCGTTTATACCTATGTAGCTATAAATAAATTATTGAGATATTAAATTTGGAATATTTTCTTCAATCTTGCTAGACATGAACGCTTCACAAGACTCAGGTCAGATCATTTGAATAAATTCTAGGAATCTATGTATATTTTATGTTAAGACGTTTACGAAATTTTTCGTGCTTCACGCCCCCGATAGATGGCGGAGAAATCGTAGTTTAAGAACACGTTAACTATGGAATATAAAAGTTTCACTATACGTATGTATTTTACTGCCACTTACTAATAATACACATATTTATGTCATATAGCTTTTATCTAAAAGGCATAAAGCTAAGTAACGATTTACGTTTTTACATATTTCTTACCGTTGTAATCTATGTATTTATAAATAATTGTCACTAATGCCCTTAGCATGTACAGGGGGAATACACAATATTGGTAGTGACAAACCAGTTGCTTAGATTTTAATCTCTTACTCACGTGCTTGGAGTTCAAAACCTGGGCACGCTTATACGCTATGTACGCTTTTTAAAATTACCTATGTGCCAGTACTCGCTATAATTAATGAACATTATAAGATAAAGAGATGGATTCTCCAAAGTTCTCCATGATATCCTCTAAAGTGTGAGAAGTCTGGCAAGGCCCCGTACGGGCCCTGGCTAGTTGATATAAGTAACTAACAATAATCATCATCATCTACAACTGACGAAAAATTCAATGTTACAAACAAATTATTTAGTTTTAGCGCCTGGTTGTCATTGTTTATTAAAAGATACACTTTATATCTGAACTCATAAGTTTTTTGTTTTATTATATTATTTTATTTTTATTTTTGAAAATTTGAAAATAAGTTTAAATATAATATGGGTACCTACAAGGAAAAATAACCGTGGAAGGTATTTAAACTGTATTTCTGTTATGTACATATATTGTAAAGGCAACGATATTTTTACGGATGGTACATATTTTTTAATATGAAGATTAAATAACGTATCGAACTGTGTAGAGTTTTTATATACTTAGGAAAATTAACAGACAAATTTAATATAGTCGATTAATTAATTATTATTTATTCAATTAGCTGCAAATAAACTTCTAACAGATGTCGTCGTAACCGTATATTTGTATATTGAACTATGTATTTATTGATATGTATAAATAATACAATTGCCTAATAACAGAAACCCATAATATCGTGACGTTGCGCCTACATAGCGGGAAGGTGTTGGCTTGGGTAGAGCCAGGACCTGATGGAGTGGTGCCGATTACGGGATTACGTCAGCCTCTTGATGTCCAGCAGTGGACATCAAGAGGCTGACGATGGCACCTACCTATTTAACTGCGAAGGAATTATTCGTGATATAAAATCGGCACTGAAAATAGATAAATAGCACTTAGAGCTTAACACGTAATGTTATTGTTCTATATTTAGGACAAAATACTTATAGAAAAAATGTAAAAAAAAATTGACGTCGTCGTACTGACCAATCCAACACAATGAACGTTTAACCAACACAGCCAAATAACAACACCAGCTCCGAATCCTTGCAACTCGAAAAATGCACCGAGATTGTTCATATAGACTAATTTGCGTACGCGACTTGAACCCCAGACCTCTTGCACAACCCGTCGACTTGGTTACCAATGGTCAAACAGGTTGTCTCGAAACCACAGCAGGCTTAGAGGCTAAATATAAATTTTGGCGGCCCACCGTATTGATTTATTTCCATACAATATTAATCAGGGTTACCATACCGCGAGATGTTCAGTAGAGTTGTATAAATAAAAATAAATCTCATTAAGCTGATTTCTTAGAGCAATTCCTTGGAACCTGGCGGTAGTCTTTATGACGGAACGAAGCGAATAAAATATTTAATTACGCTTTGATCAGCAATGACTCAATCGAGCCAAGTAATATTATTTGAAGGTGATTACTAATTGGATTGTTATCTAGCTGTGTGGTCTCATACGTCATACATAGATATATACATGTAAATGTATATTTAAAGTTGATTCCGAATGTTAGTGAAGTTTTCAAAAGTCATTATACGAAGAACCTTACCTACAAAAGATAGGTACATTTGGGCCAAGTGTAAACAATTGATGGAATTGTCAAACATTTATAGTTTCACGTAAATATTATGAAACCCGATGTACATTGACTTCAGTGAAATATACCGTTTTGATTTTGTGACTGCGTATATTACAAATGATAAATCGTTACTATTAAGTGCATTATCTGCAGCGGAAAAGGTTTGCTGACCTTCTTATGGCGGGTTTCAATATTAAATTATTCATGATTTCCGGCAAAGTAAGAAGTGTGGCTTTAACAGAGGCTGTCGATCACGTTGTAAATTGAGCAAAATATCAGTATGTCTTTCTATTTTAATTCGGGTTTAGTAATTATATACATATTTATAACATGCGATAAACAAATTCTGATGGTCGTACAGTCCTCGGTAAAAGGAGCGTGCAATAAAAAATGACTAAACAACTGTGACTACATTCCTTTATCGATTTGGAAAGCTGTGGCTTTCGAAAGAGTTAGAATTATATTACATAATTTCTTATTTAGTAATATATTCATATGTTTGTATGTTGTGCAGGCAGACGAGGATATAAAACTTTAACCGAGCACGAGTAGAATCTAATAATTTAAACGTTGTCTGTTTGCTAAATTCAACTGTTCGAAATAAACGTAACAAACGTAACATCACGCCTGTAATCCCCGAAGGGGTAGGCAGAGGAATGTAGTACACTCCCACGGTTCACCAGTTACGTTTAAG
>DWME01007102.1:0-12937 GCA_018244795.1 Parelbella ahira ahira
CACTTATAACTATGTACTTTTACTTACAAGAAAAAGTTGAAGTTGACGCGTCTTGAGATAATTACGAAACGGGAAGATATAAAAATATGTCAGAAGATAAAATGAGTTATGAAACAAATTCTACTATGTTCGTAACGAGATTGTTATCGCGGTACCAACGATCGTTTGAGTGCAATGAATATATCGTATTCTATGTAGGTATGTATTGTGTATCTTCAGACGTAGATAACGGAAGTCATCGTTCACTTATACCAAATGGTTGAAATGTTACTTATGTAGTAAAAAATATAGCACTTACTAACAGTAATATAATGATTCATAATTTGTAAAACTAATTCTAACGATTTTTTGTCGGTTTGATTGTACAACCTATAGGCGCATATACAAAGCAACTGCTATGATTCCACTATAAAAAACTATGTTACTCGTGGCTCGAGTGGTTGCAAGCACGACTGTCGATCCGAAAGTCCTTGGTTCAAATCCCGGGTCGGTTTCCATTGGAATTTTCTAATATAGGATTTCTAGTAGTGACACGGAGCCCGGCTCTATGCCCGGTGTATGGCAATAGATTCACCACCTATTCCATGGGATGTAAACGCAACTGGTGAAACGAGGAAGTATACTACACTCTTCTACATACAACTTCGGGAATTACAGGCGTGATGTTACGTTTTAAAATCAATATTACAAATTAATATTCTTGTACCTATGATATATACTCTGAGGGTAACATAATAACGACAGGTGCCATAAATATGAAAGGGTTTAAACGATCACACGTGGCTTGCGTGTGGCGCGAAGACAAAGGCCCATGTACCGTCCGTGAAAGAACGGCGGGTATCCTGCACACGAAGGACGTCTATTGTCAGGCACATCGCCTGCACGTGCTCATGTTTTATAGATACGTATGAGGAACTTTCATATTTCCTGCTCAGTTCGTTGTAGAGGTTTTAGCGGGAATTTCTTTACGCTCGACGAATGCATTTTTTACATTTTGTTACATCACAGACACTTTGTTACTCTTAAGAGCTCAGCTCGCATCGTCCTACTCTGTGCGGCTGACGTGAGATAGGACTACAATGGCTCGTGTAGTGAGCGGCCAAATGCGGGCAAATAAACCTGCATGCGGATTATCCTCATTGTTTTCATTGTTGAGATAACTTGCAAAATACACTCATATTTTCCTCTAGTGCTTTCCGCTTGTTCCGGAAGCGGAGGTATATTTTCACTTGTCAAATAACTTTGCTTTAGAAATAATGAATGAATAAAGCGATTTTGTTTTAAATGTATCAAATGTGCTTTAAGTTTATTCTTCACCATAGTCATCATCACTATCAACTTCATCACTATCATCAACATCACTCTTATCGACATAACTCTCACCAACATAACTATCATCAACATAGCTATCATCAACACAACTATCATCAACACAACTATCATCAACATAACTATCATCAACATAACTATTATCAACGTAACTATCATCAACATCATTATCAGCGCTATTTTCGTTATTGTCATTAACATAATCATCCAGGACCCTTTTATTATTTTTCTGTTGAACATTGCCCACACCCATAACGAGAATAGTTTAACTCTATTACGCTGACCAAGTTCAGATTGGCACAATTTAAAATTGTTTTAAATATTATCTACTCAATAGGTGCGTATAACAGAATCTGTTTAATATTATTGACGTTTCTGGCTCTTACATACGTAGCTTATTACGTTTCATTACGCATTCGTTTAATTGTTATTCAGAAGTACATCCTTAATGATTTCATATAATATTTGCTCTCTTGAAATTCCGAGGCACATCTAATATTTAGGAATTTGAGTTTAGAATTAAACTGCACTGATTCCCAAACCATCTTTGCCCTTATACTAACATTCCTTCTAGATTGTTCCATGCAATTCGTAAGCTCCGTTTACATGTGATAACGTCTATGTGCATTAACGACTATAGGTATATGCGTTTTTCTTGACCGACCTCTTTATTGTACCAATTCATAGATGTAAAAATGCTCTATAAAACGAATTCGTTCACAATTGGGTTAAGGTTTACTTAAGGTAAGGGTAACTTTACGCGTTAATTCATTGTCTCCATTCTTTCGGTACTACTCGCAAACATCTTATTCCTATGACCTTAATCCTTATCATTCCTGAATGGATATATGTATTTGGACTAGTGGAACAATAAAAAGGGTCGGTAGTGATGACGTTGTTGATGTTGATGATGATGATGATGAACTTTGACGTCTAGTCCTAGTTCTGTATTTCTCTGAAGATTGGCTCATGTTTGCAATACATACTCGTAAGTAGGAATATTTCTTTAAAAAAACGTTTTCCTTCTTTATTATATCCCGTTTGTTTATTCGGAATAATTTCCTACTTAATATTAAGGTGTTTAAGTATTTCTGCGCTCATTTGTGTTAATGGTAACAAATATAAAATGCATTGAAATCCTTCGATGACATCCTTCCTTTGAATCACTATGACATAGTTCATGTTAAGTGTAAGAGAGTGATGGATGTAGCAGAAGTATCCCAAGTCTGTAAGGATTGCGAGATTTGCCTCTCGCTGTTTATCCCGTAAAGGACTTAGCGTGATTATATAACGTAACTATCAACGTTACGTAAAGGTACCAAACGAGGCATTAACACTAATTTAGTCCTGAAGACGGCCATTAACTATGAGATAATTGGAGCAATAAAACCCATTCATAAATCGATTGGATCAAACTCATTCATAAATCGATTGGATAAAAGTAGGGCATCCTAATGCTTCCATGATCGTTTCGATGGTATATTAAAGCTCGTTCCAGTTAAATATTAAATGGTTAGTGCAGCTGGCTGTGAATGCATTCGAATCATAGAGAGATTATTGACTTTACTGAGTGTAGTATAACAGTGTAGCGGTATGTTTATAACTGTGGGTAGTTTGTTATTACCGTGGATAGTATACTTGTAACCGTGTATACTTTATATCGTGTGTAACGTTTATATTTATTACACTCAAGTAATTTATACTTACTATGTAATTTATTGCGATAGTGCTATTAAAATATGAAAATAATTAAATTTTATAGTGCCCGACACGGAGATCGAACCTAGGAAGTATGGTTCAGCATTTGCGTTTGTAAGCACTATGCCAATGAGACGTTCAATAATGTGCGTTTATATTGATAAATGCTTGATGTGCCAAATAATATACCTTAAAAAGTATTTCTTTAATTCGCATAAAGTTCAAAATATAACCAAAAGTAAACCGCGCTGGGATTTGGGAATGCTACTCTCGAACAGATACATACGTTTGTGGTTTTTACACCGTTACTGTCAAAGCACGAATATTATGAGTCACTTTAGAGCTGTTTCAGCCCATCTTCTCCATGTTTTATGCTTATTAACACTTAGCTTTTCTAACTTAGTATATTATATGACCAACCACTTAAACATCGTTAAAAGGTAAACATTAAAATTATAAATATATATACTGCCGCCGTAATAATTGTTTATTTACATTCACTTATCGTTAATACATTGTAGTGTATTCACAATAACTTTGGTTTTTTATTTCAAAAATCAATTAACGATAAAATTTGTTTTCAAATATGGATATCTACCTTTTTAGCTTTTGTTCATTAAAAAGTTAATTTTGAATATGGAACGTAAGTTTATTTTTTTATTTCATTCCTCCATTAAAATGATGGTTTTTAATTTGGAACGTGCATTGTTTCAATATATATTTGTTTCAATATATATAGTATAGAGTACATGATATTTTTCGTCCATATTGTTCAAATTAGTTCTGATATTAATGAATAGTTATAATTACAAAATTCATTGAATGATTAAATTATAGATATAGCAGTTTTGACGTAAACATTGGTAGCTGAGTGAAGAAGATACCTTTGTTGACACAATGAAATCCTGATTTTACGATATAATCCAAAGAAATTCTAATATTAGACCTGCTTATGTATAAACAAAAAAACGTAACTTCACGTCTATAATCCCCGAAGGGGTAGGCAGAGGAGTCTAGTACACTCCTACATTTCACCAGTTACGTTTATCTCCTTACGACATTCGTTTTTTAAATTGGACTTATTGTTAAGGCACCTTTAACAATCAGATATTATTATTTGCAGTATTTACTTATACTCCGGAAGCTGTAATTATTTTCTCAATTATACCACGCCAACATTGTTATGGTGTAGGCACAGAGCATCAAGCGCCAAATATCTGTGTCCTTACATATTTGACGTGTTTTTTCTAAATTCATCGCTCTCTTCTTACGCTCAAGGCGGTTTCAAAGACATCTGACTCCCCAGCTGCCAGTATCTTACCTTCAAAACGTAATCATATATCTTTTTTATTATTTGCCGATACTTATTCTGTCTGATTGTATGATTTAAATGTTACAACTCGTACAACACAATTGTCTTGCTCATGTTATGGAATTAAACATGCAATCTGTGAATGTTACAGCCTAAAAATAAGTTTATTTTAAAATTCTCCCGTTGTTGGTTTATTTTAGTTCAACTACATGTCTGTGGCTTGCCGGAATATATTAGTGGACCGTAGGACCGACTGGTTGAACAGTGTTAGGTAATGCTGTTACCACACTCGCGACTTGATTCAATTAATTGAATATTAGTTGATAAGTCATCATCGATCACGCGTAAAGCCCTTCCGCTCAACGAACAGTCCAATGAAATCAAAACTTAAGTTTCTGGGTCCTTATATAAATAATTTACGAACCTTTGAGTTCTCCATAATATCCTAACGCGTGTGAAGTCTGTTAACGTATACTACCAGGGTAGCAGATTATGACCTTAAGACTACTCATTCTTAGAGGACAACCATTTAAAGGATCGATAATGAAATAGACTTTACCTAAGATATACTATTATTTTCATAGGTTTTAGGTATGCGCTTATTCTCGTTATAATGTCGGGTATCTGTTAAGTGTACTTAATACTCAATAAGTTCTCATTTGTGTTATTATACAATATTTATGAGTAACTTGTTAGCACATTTTGTTTGGGTTTCACTCACCGAACATACATATATGTACGTCGTGACAAACCAATTGGCGAATTTTACTGAACATACCTATGTTTCTTGATTTGATGTTGGTTATATTTTTTCTTATATTTTTGTCTTTTTAAGACCTCAAGAACACTTTGGCCAGATTTGCGGATGATGTTCTTACAAAGAACTCGTACCACGCTCGGTCGACTACACAAATTACAGAATAAAAGTATTCATAAATTACATGTCATTGTGTATAAGTTATTTTTTTTTGTTAGACACAAAAAATAATGGGAAATTTTATTAAAGTTTCATGTTGATATAAGAAAAAAAATAATGCGCCCAACGTGGGGCTCGAACCCACGACCCTGAGATTAAGAGTCTCATGCTCTACCGACTGAGCTAGCCGGGCTTATGTAGATTTGTGCAATATTTCACCCAAATTCAATATCATATACCTTTAGTATCTGATAATACGTAAAATTTAAAACGATAAGTGGACCACAAAGTTAATTAAAAGAGCCTATTGCTACATTTAATTATAGTGAGTAGGTAATCACTTGTAATTATTTGTAACTGGTGAATCGTGGGAGTATACTACACTCCTCTGGCTACCCCTTCGGGGATTACAGGCGTGATCTTACGATAAATTATAGTGAGCATTTAATGTAGTTTACCGATCAAATTATAACTGTTATTACAAAAATATTATTTACCACACACTTTTGTACTTGCCCAAAATTACTAGATGGTTTTCCAAAATTAATTTTGTTATGATGTACTAAACCTCTAACAAATTAGTGCGACTAATTAAGTAACTATTAATAGCGCAGTGGCTACAAAGTACGGGGCCCGTTTATACGCGATCATAAGTCAAATGTAATTTCTCTGTGAGTAAGCTTTATGATACTTATATATGTATACATTTATGAAGACCGTTTCTATTCGATTTTGCTCACGTCCCGATATTTATGTTTTGTCCACAAATACATGCGTCCACACCCATAAGGTCTTTACAGGCGGAGCTATAATATATGTTAATATACTGTGCTACAATTTGCATTCTAGCAACTACCACAAACGGTGGCTATGCAATAACGTAATATATCTTTGCGGTCTCTACCTGCGCAATAATGTCATACTATACCGAGATATATCTTGCTACATCTGTTCGCATATTTTGACAACAAGATATATATTATAGTCATGACGTGTGCTCAAGCGGTACTACAAAAAATATATAATAGTGAGGATATTATACGCAAATTGGCTGGCAGCGGTTGGATGCAAAAAACTGAAGATCGAGCTCAGTGGGGTTCTATTGCAGACGCCTTGCCAGCAGTGGACAGACATAGGCTTATTATAACGACAATGAATAAAATGCCGTACTCGAGAATTACTATAGAAAATATATTATAATATAGCGTAATAAGCCTCGCTATAGTATATTATAGCTCCGTCTGCGCCGACTTTTAAACTGCACTGGCCGGTCTAAATATATTTGAATTGTCAAGCGCGGCGCAAGTACTCACGCTGGTAGTTACCGCAGTCGTACTACAATAAAACAGTGCGTTGCTCTGCAGGCGGAATTAGTCATAGTTTACAGAACTGATTTTTTATTCGCGTTGCACTTCAGTGGATGATGACGCAATCACCGTTGCCGTTGAGTAACACTCACGTTTCTGTGGAGATTACCGACTTTTACTCTATGTTGAAATTAATAAGAATAATTTAGTGTTATAAAAGAGTACGCAATACAGTTTTTTGATACGTAGCTCCCATATTAGGATGCTCTGTGTTGTTGGTAACTGCACTCATGCTTACGTTTTATGTAATAACTTCTTCTTTCCGTGGCCACTTACAAAGGCTTCGCAATTACCTATTCAAATTCAACGATGGCATTTTTTTTTGTTTTTGTATAATATCAATTTAAATTTAGTTTTCAAGTTTAGTATAAACGCACCGCGTTGGGCGCCAATTTCACTATGATATGTTACGAAATGACCAAGTATACTAGATGTATGCTACTTCTTTTGCATCATTAATGGCGAAACGTGATACTTTACGGGTGTATACTAATCCTATTACCATACTATATGCACGGAATGAAGGCGAAAATTGTATTCACAATAGATCGTAGGTCATCGACATTGACCCAAATTCAGACTGCTGTGCTCTGAGTCCTATCTGCGAACATACATTTTGCATATATCTAATGTTACATACTGAGTCAATATTTGGAACACGTCCGTACTAAAGCGATTGCGAACGTCCCATTTTTCGGTTTGCTATGATAACATTACGCCTGTATTTCTCCGAATGGGTCGGCAGATGTGTGTTAGTATTCTCACATTTCTTCATTTATGTTATAGGACCCATGGAATAGGAGCGCATTGCAATGATTATATTAAAATATAACTCATTTATTATTACTAGTACACAGTTATCATTTATTGTATTTGTTTCCACTGCATGAAGCAAAAAACACGGTGAAGTTCTTATCTGTTGTCCAACTTCAATAATTATTGTACTCTTCACGCCAGGTATTAAATGGGCTGATAGCATCGATCACGAAATATCTTCACAGAGAACAAATGAGCAGTCATTACCTAGAATGAAAAATCTTTTGTAATCTAAGTTTTATATGCTGAAGTATATTTCCAACTTCTTAGAATTTGGAATAACGTAATTCGAGATAGTAAAGTTATACAATTTGACTCACAACGCCGTTTCGGATGATTACTTTCGAGGACAGTGTGTAGAGAGCTTAGGGTGTTTATTTACGTTTTTTATCGGGAAGATGAGATAATTACATGACAGATAGCACAAAGCCTTTGCTGTTAGACTCGCTATTATGAGTGCATATATATTGTATGTACTATTAAATGTCTCGTGAATGCTTATACACATTATTATATATGTACCGGCTTAACTCACTCATGTTTTTCGGGATGGCCCGATTAAAATTGCACATACACGAGGACCGGCATCATGAGCTCCCGTCGATTACAGCTAGGCAGAGACAAGTCGAGCTGTCCTGACAGGCGTGATGTTGTAACATTTTTTTAATTGTCCAACCGAGCGAGATTAAAAAAATGATTAGATTTAAAAAAACCAACGTATAACAGAATAGCGTCAGATGAATCACATCACGTACATAATTGCGAGCCGTGAGGAATTTTCATAACAGTATTGCTCATTTCATATAAACACAGTCGGCAAAAATATTCATTAATATTGTATGTATCTAGACACGTTTTGTTGTGACTTACGAGTGATGAACTCTGCCATCAATGTTTCACTGCTGATATAATTGTGTTCTGTTAATAAACTCGTTGGATATTGGGCTGTGCTAGCAATATACTATATGTATTGTACCATATATCACACAAAAAGGAAGGCTAAAGACAGATTGCGAAGGCATTCATTATGAGAAGCCTATGCCTAGTAGTGGACTGAAATAAGCTGATAATGTTGTTGATTATGATGATAATGATTATGATGATGATAAATGTCATAGAACATTCTGCAATCTGTAACAGTTGTCATCTAAGTTTACTGAAAAAGATGTAACAATTTTTAATATCAGGCATGATTAACATGAAAAAATTCTGTCTTCAATTCGAAACAATTCTCATCATCAAAAAACGTAACATCACGCCTGTAATCCCTGAAGGGGATTGTAGAACACTCCTACGTTTCACCAGTTCCGTTTACTTCCCAGGGAATAGGTGGTGACCCTATTGGCCATACACCGGGCACAGATACAAACTCCGAATCACTACTAGAAATTCTAAATTAGAAAAATCCAATAGTACACGACCCGGGATTATAACCCCGGACCTCCCGATCGGCAGTCGCGCTTGCAACCACTCGAGCGACGAAGCAGTCAAACCATCAATACCACCCTATATTAGCCCATAACTGGACATGAACCACCGTTAGTCAGCCCTCTCACTTTATTACATGTGTGCATAATGTTTTGTATACTTGTTCGTTTGTGCGTTGGTAATTAGAATTTGCATGTTGAAATTTTCGCTCTATAGTCGGGTTGAGTCAATACAGTCGTGGGAGCTTAATCATGAGTACTAACTAACGCTTGAATATTGTACAGAATCATTCTCTGACAGATGCAAATATTCTTGTTAAATATTATTCGCGTTTAAATATTAACACGAGATTTTTATTGTTATTATTATTTATAGTTATATAAAATGTACAGACTTAACTCACGTATGTTTTTGGGATAGCCCGGATTTATACGAGGTCCTTCTTCATGAGCTCTCGCCGATTGCAGGGACGTCTCGGCGCCGACTGACTGTATTTAATAGTAAAATAGGTACTATTGATAACAAATAATATTATAGATGGTGACAAATAATAAGATCACAATATGTCATAAATCTTATTTAATTGTGCTTTTCTATTGACGGAATCATTAAATATTTAGGTATAATGTTACATGAATTAAAACTTTAATTTGCTTATGACATGACACAAAACTTCAAAAAAAGTTTTTCGAGATACAGATAACATGAAATACGACGTTATTTTCAGTAAAATGTGAATGACTTTATATTTGCTTCGCACGTACACATATATTATGTACATATGCATATACATACGTATATGTATGTATTTATTTGCATGTGTGTACTCAATACACGAGTACGTTAGTCAACTGCAGATTGCAGACGTTGATAACACGTGTCCCAATATTATGTTCCACGAAATTTATTCATTAGCAGCTTTGCAATTACGTGGCTACAAAATTATCACGCTGATATACTATTTGATGCAGTAATGAGATAACCGATCGAATCCAACAATAAGTCTACTTGTGAGAACTTCGTCCAGTTTAGCTATTAGCCAACACGTCTAATATCGTTTTATTAAATGAGTATTATCTACAATGTGTTACAGTTCGTATTACATGTAGTATTTAATCGTTAAAACATGTACCTAATATTATTATGAAAATGGTTTTTTAGGAATTTTGCTGCATTTATATAATGCTGTAAAGTTATATTATATACTTTTCTAGGACCATTATCACCATCTGTGATATAGTCTTTAATAAAGATACCTTTAAATTTGCTTTCGCTATTTTCGGTTACGCATTTTCAAACATAAGACTCCTAAACGTTCAATAATTCTTCGATAAACTTTACATTTCAGTTTAAGTGAGTAATGCTTGTAATAAAATTATTTTACGACAATTCTTGGCAATTCTTTCTTTTTGATTCTGGTGCAGTGCATTGCATCGAAAGCAGACACGGCCGGTATGTGGGACCGGAACTTGCAAGGCGCAGGATAAATATAGCGCGGAAAGAGACGCACATAAGCACACATAGTGAACTTACATGAGTATGAAAAGGACGGAGTTTTTTTCTCCAGACAGTTTTGTACACTCTTGTTGCTATTTATAATAATGTAATTGGGTCAATCAACGCCCAAATTACGATAATGTTAAGGGCCAAATGTCGGAAGTTATAACATGTTTGAGATGAAAAATGTTAAACAAGTTAATAGATTTATGGGAGCTTAGTGTAGTATTACAATTAAGTATGAAAATTAATTCTTCATTGAGTACGAAAATTTGTTTAAAACGTTTAATTTCGAAGTAAATTGTATGTCCATGTATATTTAATGACGAAGTTACGATATTATAGTCAATATTAGCTTGAACATTATAAACGTAATGTATTTGTTTATACAACGGGGAAGCGACCTCGGGCTTTGTTGTGTCTGTCCGTAAACAATAGACTACGACTAAAAAGTCAAATGAAAACGAGTCTTGCTACAGGACTAGCGACATGCAAGTTCAAGAGGATTACTGACTCTACAAATTAAATCCTTTTGTTTTCTTTAAGCTGCACAGTTTTACAGCTGGGATTCAATTTATATACGTACTCGTTGGCGAGTCGATAACAAACATTTGGCAAACATGTGACATAATACAGCGCGTACACGCCAAAACAGTCTATTTGTGTGTGTGCGGTGAATTTAAAATTACTACCGGACAATGGACACAGTGACAGTAATTGAAGATAATTCGTAACACGACAATTACAGTGGTTTTAATCAGCTAGTTACATATTCAGATGGAGTAGTCCGTGGACGCGTGTACGTGAGGTCCGCAGTTCAGACATTTTGTGGACGTGTGTACGTACGTGAGGTCCACGGTCCGGACATTTCGGCGCTGTGTTCCGGTGACTCATGAGCCGCGGCGGTATCCGTTCGATCGTGATGGTGCACTCGATAAGTGGTGACGGGGAGACGGGTGCGTTTATGGAGAAGTCGACTAGCGACTGCATACCTGTATAATACAATATTTTGTCATTTCTGTTCTGAACTGTACTTTAGCTTATTTTGTTTACGAATGATTTTAAGACTGATTAAATTTTTTAAAAGCCCAACATAAATGATACATTTTATAATTGAATATTTCTAATAATAATATCCCCTCAAATACGGCCATGAATTGATTTTTTTTTTTTCACTTCAATTTATTATTTTACATGTCATGTAATTTGAAGTTTACACATTTAATCCCATACATTATAACTCTGTCGGTTTTGATCAAAATCAGTTTTTAAAATCTCCATCGAGGTCGACTGTTTTTGGGTAAACAATAGAAAGACTCCGCTTCCAATTTTTTGCAGGCTTTAAATACCTCAAGCTTAGTGGCTGTATGTAACACTTTATAAAGGTAAAACCACAAAAATGTGGGTTTTGTAACACCATTGTTTGTGCAAAATTTAACCGCAAATGTTTGTGCATTCTGCTCATACCCCGTGTCGCAAGTCGTCAGGTTTCACTGCAACACGGTACAGTCTACCTTATTGGTTTCCAACGTATAGCCTATAATCCGCAAACGATATTGAAGTCTGAGACATGAACAATAAGGTTGAAAATGGTATAACCATTTATCTTTATAGTAAACTACTTGCGATGATCGTCATTCTGGTAGTGGCCTCGCAACCTTAAAAGTGCAAACTGCATTCTCACTGACTATTATTTCCATGCTCTCGAGTTTACGACTCGGGTGCAAGCTTTAAAATCTAACGAGTTCTATATTAAGCTATACAATTTGCCCATGTTCATACTTAATACCCTTTTAAAACAGTTCAGGAAATTATACCTATTTGTATAGTAAACACTCAAGACAGCTAGACTCTTCCTTGTTATTTCCTATTGTATAAAATAATACGATCAATATTTTTTATAAGACTTAGCAATAAATTTAGCGCTAAATACATGTCAACACATTTGATTTGAAATTAGAATAAAACATTTCTACATTCGACAGTTAAACGTTTCGCAATGCGAATATCAAATATTGGGAAATATTGGGAATAATAAAATTTACATTTTAATTTTCAATGTTATCTTCATGCTAAATTGCCTCTTATTATTTAGGTCATAAGGGTGAAATTAAGTTAAAATTAAATCGTGTCCTTTTATGAAATAAATTTCACTCATTGCCCTCAGTGCGGCGAGTGACCGGCCAGTTCATGCGCCGACGTACACCGCTTGCATTATTTATTATGCTGTGTGATTGTAAATAGCACCTATTTACTTTAAACCCAGTATGAGCTTAAAGCAAATACCTGGGTTTAACGTCAGATCATTTTGATATAATATACATATATGTTATGCTCCAGAGAAACCACTAATTATTTTATACTGTATAACAAGTAGGTCATGTCCGTAAGGACAAGAATATTTGGGATACGGACCTGTCTGCCTATTCCGTAAAGGACTTGACGAGATTATATAAAAATAATAATTTGTACTATGTCCTGGTGTTAAAATTTTCAATATAAAAAAATTATCCACTAATGGATTTTCTTTAAGCTGAACGAATTCACGCGATGTGCGATCTGTGCATGCACAGC
>DWME01007103.1:0-12937 GCA_018244795.1 Parelbella ahira ahira
ATATGTATTCTAGCAAACCTGCCGAGTGTCTTCAGAATTAAACACTACATACATTTACGTAAGAGATAAGAAATCGAACCGCGTGATAAGAAAACATTTTAATATCAAAAACGAAATATGTATTTTCGACCGTCGTCACACAAAATATTTGTATTAGTGCTATGTACTTGCCGCAGACGCTTAATGGTAAATAATTGATCGTAAATAGGGATTTAGGAAATAGGGCGGTGCGTCATATCCCAAAGATATTGACGGCGAAAATTCCGGAAATTATTTTTGTCGGGTTTCTAAAACCTCGGGATCAACGACCAGAACATTTACGAATCATTATTTTCCTCACGAACAAACCGCTCGTGGGGCGAAGAAATATTACTGGCACATTAATTTGGCTACATTTATTTTTTGTTTATTTGAAGGAAATTAAGGAATACGTACAAAACGAATTCATTTTTCTTAATTACAGTAACAAATGGTTTTCATTATCCACAATTTAGCTGCCATAATATACTTTGAGGCGTAATAAGAACTCGTCTCGAGTTTATTTACGCGGTACTCATAACCTTTTGGAAATACTCTCAAAATGGTATTAAATTAGAGTTAAAATCCAGACATACTACATATATGTATAATATTAGATATTATAAGATCTTTATATCATAGTATTATAAAATCTTAGTTATTTTTTTGTGAGCAACAGACAGACGTTTTGTATATGTATTAGATATTGTCAAAAGATAAAACACACTAATCAAGAATAGTATTAAAATATAGACACTGTAAGAATAGTAACTTTAATAATATCAATATTGATAAGAATTCTGTTCATATTGGATTGATATATGAACCAAGTTCTGATTTGATGTTCATATTGGTAACAATCGTACCTGTGCTCCACTCTGGACGAGAAGTCTTACGACCGCCTCCTGGCCGGCGAGCGAGGCGATATGAAGGGCGGTGTTGCCCTTCTTGGTGGCGGCGTCGATTGCCGCGCCGCGCTGCAGCAGCTCACGCACCACTTCCACATGGCCATCCTTGGACGCCAAGTGGATCGCGTTCAGACCATTCTGTGAAAAGAACAGGTTTTTTTAGAGAAAGAAAAAAATTATGTTTTTAGGATACGTGAACGAAAAATAAAATTAATAGTTTACTGTGAGCGCACACGCTAAAGGTAAATGGATTTAAAAAATCCAACTTCTAAGATAAATATTTTCTTAATAGTTTCGACGATAAATTGGATTCAATAGAATAAAGATTTAGTATAACTATTGGAAGGTAAGATCACGTCTTTAATCGCCAAAGGGATATGGCGAGGAGTGTACTACACGCTCACGATTCACCAGTAATGTTTATGTTCCACCATAGAATATGTGACGAGCCTTTTGCCATTCACAGGGCTTAAATCCAGACTTCTAGTCAGTACTAAAAATTCAAGGTAGAAAAATCCAATAGTACCCGTACTGGAGATCGAACCCAGAACTTCACGGTCGGTAGTCGCGAATAGAACTACTCGACCAACGAGATATGGATTTATTTAATATTTTATTTAGCAGTCATTTATTAAGTAGCTCTATCAATAACTACGAAGTATTGTGGTATAAAAATAATTTTATAGTATTCGAAGAGTAACCGTGAAGTGATAAAACCCTTCAGTACAATATCGTTTTCATTTAGTGCGAATGTTTTCTGTTACACTTAAATATTTAAATGTTTAGTAAACAAAATCGACTCTTAAATTATTTTAAGCCTCGAACAGCAACAATCAGTTAAAATCGAGTAAAACTCGGGAATAACATAAACATTAAGAGTAATAACTCTGTTGATAGACAAGTTTTCGGTTTGTAGAGTTTTTGTGAAATTATTTTGACTACGGAGTGTTTATTGCTCGCGAAGATTTACAGATGCTGTGATTATTTCTGAACTTTATTGTTGATTCACTTGTTCAATAGATATATATAAACCATTTGATATATTATGTTGTTTGACATTAAAAAAAATTGCTTGACAGATTATATATAAATCAACACAAACCATGTTTAATAAATTGTAAGTGTTATATTTAATCTGTTTCGTTAAAACTTTTTAAATATGTCATCTAGACAGTATAAGATATTGTAGACGTATGTATATCCATTTAAATACGTCGTGGATCAAATGAAAACCGATGTTATCATTATATCACTTGTCATACGATACCTCGTTTGCGTGGATATTTAATAATAATCATAAAATCTTTTTTATCCTTTATTTTAATTTCAGACAGCCATTTAGTTTTTAGCGCGTGATTTAAAAAAAACGCTAATATTATAAATATCCCCAGGCCTTTCTCACTGTTCTGGCATCTCTAGACCAAAAAAATTAGTTCAAGAAAATTCAGCGAATAAACAACGGACCGAAGGTCCGTAATTAAGATGTAATTAATTTATCCCTTAACTTTAACTCTGAGCACTAAAACTTATAATATTAATTACTATTATATGAAATAGCTAATAAAATAAGAAGAGGCTAGAAAAACTACTAAATTACTAATTCAGCTTCAACCGTGTAATATTTATACACAAAGGTTTATGAAAATTAAGGAATATCTAACGATTCAAACATAGCACTACAATTTGTATGGATGTAAAAAAATTCAAATTAAATAAAAAGAGGTAATAATAGAAAGCTTACTTTTGATTGCACATTTACACACAAAGAGGAAATAATTGCACATTTTCACACAAAGAAGAAATTAATGAACATAAAGAAGGAATAAATGCACGTAAAGAGGTAATAAAAAAGGCAATGCTAGAACACGCCTCGGCTTCATTACAAACTGGCTCTACTTTGAGCAAAGGCCTTAAGTGGTCGTTAATTAATTCAAACTCAAGCCTGTTGTCTATTTGGTCTTTATTCCCATCGGCTGTTGCGATCATCTATGGACTGCTAAAAAGACGTTTTTCGCTCTCGGTGGATATCATATAACTATTCCTCACATCGTGATCAGCATTTCGATGTTACCGTTGGCGGTGCCCAGCACACCGATGTATTTTTGCGCACTAGAACGAAGATCTTAAGATGCGATCTTTTAAGACTATCAACACACCTTAGACTTCCGTGGTTGAGGTTTAGGTTGGATTGGATGCTCGGTGCCATCCTTCTAGACTTCAAGGCTTCATTACAATCAGCCAAGATTGCTTTGCAATCACTTCAGCCAAAATATTTTTAATCAAATTGTTCACAACCTAATCTAAGAACGAAACAATAGGACAAAGAGAACTCGGATGATGTTGCGAAGAGGACAGCGTGCGATTTGAAAATGTTTCCAGAACATTCGAGTCTCGAGAACTCGGTCAGGATCGTATTTAAAACACATTTCGATCATAACGTGCTTTCTTTATTTACCTATTGCATAATGTTTGTTCTTAGCAATTGGGTGATCCAATGGCCAATCGGCTCTTATCTCCTTCTTTGGTTTATGTGAGGAGTAGTACTCGTTTCTCAGTCAATGTTTCGCAAACCGCTTCAACGCTGAACACTTTGAGTATGTCAATGTTGCAGACCATACGTTTGTATATTTATACTACTTTGTCACATTATTAAAACCAACTATAAAATACATTAGGATTTTTACATACTTTTCTAGCCCAAATCTCATCTAATACCTATATTAGATTACTGTTCTGTCATACTCTAAATAAAATACATTTCTAGCGTTTTATAGAAGAGATGTTTCACTTCTACGTACCTTTCTGTACAACTGTGTGGAAAGAAAGAAAAGCGCATTAGCAACTAAGAAGAAAAAAAAAGATGAACAACAAGGAAACTTTCAGAAATGCATTATACTGTAAGAAAATATAAGAAAAGGCTCATAAGAAAAGATAAATTTTATAAAAATGATATGCATAACCAATGTTTTTTAAAATATGTTACAATGATAAAATACTATAATTTTCTACTATTTACATTTGATGGACAAATATACAGCAAGAATAAGTATGATTTTCTAAATTGAACAGTCCATTCAGAACAGACATATAAACAATATACATATAATGTGTAACTTTATATATGATAAAGCTCATCCAAAGTGTATACATACTTACATATATTATATCTTCACGCCAAGTCCCTTACGGGGTAGGCAGAGAGCGAAATCTACTTTCCTACGTATTCTAGAAGTATACTTACAGCATTGCTAACGTTGATGTCGACGCCTTGCTCCAACAAGCTTATGATTTTCTCTATCTGTCCTGCGCGCGCAGCACGCAGGAAGGCCGTACTGGCGTCCGCCTGTAGACAAAACTTATATTACTGATATTGTAATTTATGAAAATATAGTATTTACATACCAGAGCTAAGTTCAAACTGAGTTGGAAATTGAAAATTCATATCCATAAGTGATATCGTCAGTTACGAAAAAAACGTAATGTTTCCATGTTTCATAGACAATAAGGTTCAATCTCAGTTGAAATTGCAAAAAATCTCAATTAAAACACAGTCGGGTAAGCATCACCCTCAATGAATAATGTTAAATTTAACATTATTCTTACTTACAACAGTTATTCCGCCATGAATAAATTTATAAGAGAGATAGAAATAAATGAAAAAAGGAGATTCCGTGGAAGACCACTTAACTTGTAAAGATATCATTGCAAAGTATTGACATGAGATGAACAAATACCAACGGATATATTGATAACTCTTTGTTGCTACATGAGAGGTATTACTGTTTACGTAGACAATGAAGGTGAACAAAGGACAAAAACGTTACCACCATACAAATACCATAACACTATTTCTTATTTCAGCAAGAAATAAAACTTAGTGCAGCATCTACGGTTGAACGGAGCGCGGAGAGTTCTACAACCTTTGCAAGTTGACTAAATCTCATATAATTTACAGCACGCAGATTCAATAAGGTCTCTGAACTAAATCAAAGGGCCCTCTAATTATTATTATGTAAAAGAACCTCACGAGCATGCCACAAAAGCACCCTCGTTCTTTGGAATCGGCAACACATCAGTCGCTCTCCACGCACCAAGACATGTAGCCATTATTCTTGCCCAGACCCTGTCTATAATCAGACCTACATGCAAAAGAGACGAAGCACGTTGGAAACAAAAGCGATTACTTCCTACCCCCGGGGGTGAGCAGCGACGCGAAAACAGAGGCGTCAAAACCCTCACAGTGCCAAGGACCTCTTGTGACAACCCTATATTTGTAACGGGAAATATTTATTTGGACGATGAGGAGTTTTGGTCTAATTGCGAGGAATGAATCCGAATGGTTACTCGGGTTTTTGGTTTTATTGTCTGCTATCGGTCGAGTTTACGAGTATGTTTGCGCACGATGCCGACCGGCAATACCTACCTGAATAGATCTCGACTTCATTGTTGTTTTATGAGTTCGACGGAAACACAAAAAGGAATAGATAATAATTTAAATCATCTGGAATATCCATCCAAGAACATTCTCATACTGTGGTTTAGTTTGAGGGGTGTTGCATATATGTTATAAACTACAGAAGAACTATAGGTAAATGATATGGAAATCCTATGTTTAAGGCATTCGCAATTCTGTAACTATTTGCATACGTGAAATTTCTAATACTTACGATATACCAAGAATATTTGCGCATCTGATGTCAAATTCCTGTGAATTTTATGCTATATACATGTATAATTATATACCTTTTACAGACGCACAGAATTTATTCTAATCAATTTTATTACTTTTTGTAACTGTACACGTGAAACTGAAGTATATGTCTAATTTGTACTTAGTATTTACAAACAACATGTAACTGTAGTCGGTGTTACAACCCCTATGTCATTGTCAGTCTAGCTACCTACCCTATCAGTCTCTGTCAGACAAAATACAAGTACCGTGCCACTGAGCCTCGAGGCAAAGACTAATGCATCAATGTCACAGACTTTCTCTCCGTTGAACAAGCGAGCAAAAAATGTATTTCTGTAAAACAATGAACAATTACAAAATAAAAGTAACAGTCCTATTATTCAATATAACAAATAGCAGTAAAGAAGATGCAGGACTGCTTCAACAATTTATAGTAACTTTGAATAGGACTAACAATTAATAATGTTTACACAGACTTATCCTAAAAAATAACGTAATTCAGATACCAGACCAGCTTTATGAAATGGAAATAGTGTTTAATATATTAAGAAGGGAAAGTGGTGCAAAAAAATATGTAATTCACAACAAAATAATAAATAAGTCCAGGCACAATTGTGTTGTAGTAAGATGTGAAATCGAATCTCACTTAACACGACCTGCAATCAGGGAATCGCAGCGCTGCGTTACGAATATTGTACTAATATACATTGGCAGTGTTATTAACAATACTAAAAACAGTATTGAGAATAACTAACACCAACTGACAGTAGTATATAACTGACAAATCTATTGATCGCAACAACCATTAATGGCTGTTGGCTACTCGCATGTTGTTTTCTTCATGTATAATATAATCCGTAAACGGACAGTGTTCATTATTTAGCAAAATTAAATTGTATAAAAATATCAATATAGTTTAATAGCATATATTTCAACACTAACATCCCCCACATTAGGGACGCATTAGTCATATTTATTAGAAATAATAATTTTCATCCCTGTAGTACAATATTTTAGGTATAATAATGTCGTTAACAAAAGAGGGTGACGGGCACCAATGTATATATTTATACAAATATATTATTATGTTTGTATAGAATCATGTTATATTGAAACACTTACTAGATTATTCTCGAAGATTCTATAGGAATCAAAATGCATGAAATACCCAGAGACGGATTTTGAGAAGGACAGCATTTTGTTTATCATTATTAATATATACCGTCTTCTAAATTATTCCAGAGGACTAATATACTTTTATTATTATATTACTAGAAGATAACGGAATTACCAAAGTGTTAATAGTTCTTTGACATTAACCGAGGCGCACCATTTAATGTAGATTTTATTTAGTAAACTAAGAGTTGGAGTCTTGATGTCGAACGTAGAAGAGTTATATACCTATTCAATATTAATATCAACATCAGATTTAGTTATTAGATATAACCATATCATCACGGCAGTTTCTGCGCAGTACCTAGAAGGAAGACATTATTATCAGAAAATATATGAATATTATACGCTCAGTGCACTTAGACGACCCCGTCATATTAAAACACGTTTCACAATATATAATCGTATAATTTAGATATGATTTATATTTTAAAAAAATCAAAATCCATGACATCAGATTTGCGTACAGCCGTCAGTATCAAAACTTTTCGAATTTTTAATTGCGTCACACCGCGCGCAGCAGTGGACGCCACGCGAGCAATTATTTCGCACCCCTCGAGGGTAAGTCACCCTAAGAATACGCATGCATATCTCTATATATGTAAGTTATGGTTAGGGTTGAGGGTGTAATTCGGGAATGCGCAAGTTGTGTTTATTTGGATAGTAAATGTCGTTCGTTTCAATTCGGTTTGACGCTTTATCGACGCAGATACCGCTCGGTTATCACCTGATAATGCATTTTAATTACACGCAGAGTACCTACTATTAAATGGGATGATAAGCTAATTTATAATTTCTAAATAACGGTCATTTAGTCCAGTCCTACTGATACATTTGTCATAATTCACGGAAGAATCTTACGTCTACTTGAGATCCCACATACATAAACAATAACCAATAATCCATCATCATCATCATCATCATCATCATCATCATCATCATCATCATCATCAGCCTACTCCCATCCACTGCTGGACATAGGCCTCGCCAATGGCACGCCACTGAGCTCGATCTTCAGCTCTTCGCATCCAACCACTGCCAGCCACTTTGCCATAATCCATAACCCATAACAAATTTAGTTGTAGTCGGGTTGTAAAAATCAATTAATATAACAGGAAGTTTGGAAGAAAAAGAAAGTTCTATTTCTTAATTTATGTGAAGAATAACAAAGACAGTCGTTGTATACTTAAATAACAGTTACATACCTACAATATCACATAGGAATATCAGCAAACATGCATATCCGAACACATTGACATACCTAAGTATTCTAGTTTTCCAAAACTTTTATTGCTTCATCATTTCTTCTTGTATAAAATGAAAGAGAAAATTCAAAGCAGTTTATTGAGCTGATTTTTATTTTAATCTTACAATCGTCTATGACGTCATACGTGCTTGACAGTTGAAATGAATTTATCAAAGCAGTCTCGCCACTGTTCATTATATTTTTGGATTTTCCAAACGAAATGTCGACGTAAAATTTTTAAATCCGTTTAATATGCTACCTTTTATAATAGATCTAATGAAAGTATTCAAGCGTGGAGAAAACCATCCACCAGGAAAATACGTGGACAAATTTCTCAAAAATATAAGCTCCCGACTTAAAAATAGCCCTCAATTCGCCTCAGGTCCTCTTGACATCGAAACGTCGATAAGTGGCACGAATTATATCGAGGGGTGCGATAGCAAATCACCCTTGTGCACCCCCGTTGGTGACTCTATCGATATGCCGCGTCATGTTCCTGTGACGTCAGCGCTGGGAATTGTGGCAGCCTACTTGCCATACAAAAATTTTAAGTACTTATATTTAGCAGACAGACAGACATTGAGGTTACTCTGATATAAATATGAGTTAGTATCAACAATATTTAAACTTTAAATATTTAGATAGAATTCCATATATGACAAAAACAAATCACAAAATATTTTCACTCAAAACTAATCTTATCTTTTGCGATAAATGTTTGGCTGTCTAGATTTTAGCTGTCTTTGAACATTCATTGATTTATTACACAAACCTTAAGTGGTACGATTTTTTTTATAAAAATTATAATTACCTGTTTTATCGGTGCTCTCTATCGCCCCGTAAGCGACCTAGCGTGATGGCATAATATTAATATTATTTGTTCTACAAGCCTAAAACAATAGGACTATGAAAACAAACGATTAGCTGTCTAGACACCACGTAGAAGTACTTGACGTCATTCACAATGAAAACATTATGATGTTTGACGTATTTGAGGTTTCTGTTCGTGTGTGTTAAGTATACGACATTGTGACTTCTACAACTAACGCAACACTAAAGCTCAGTTTATAATATAGAGTCTCCCCTCTATTGTCCCTCGTTATGGATAGCGACACTATTACATGATCTGTCACGCCAGCCAACTATTGTTGGCTGGCGTGACAGACTGGCGTTATCCTATTGGATGGCCATATCCACGCACTTTAAAGAACAGTATGGAGAACGTATGGCGTGTCAATTGTCTCAAGTGCCTTCCTTTGCCTTTACAGCGAATGATGTTTAAACGTATCATAGCAATAACTATGTAAGTTAGAGATACGTATCAGGGTTCGAACTTTGGACCTTCGGGCACGGAGCCTGTGATCTTAACCACCAAGCTATTACGCACACAACACGAAATACACAAGGCAATCATTTTCTGATACTAAAGCCTTTTAAAATGCCAAAATGCAACTAACAAGTCAAGTCCAAATGCAATTTTGCGCATAAAAGAAGCGAGATCATAGTGATCTATTCAAACCTATAAGTACAGTCAGCGAGACAAGTGGTTTCAGTCTGGCTGGCAGACGACTTTGTGACAGGCGTCGCTTGAAATGAGTGAGCTTGTGTTTACCAAGCGGGCTTTTAACATCGATGTACAGACGCAGTGAACTGAGCTAATAATTCTTTTGATGAGTGAATGAAAACTATGCCCTTGCTCTTGCACCTAGGTTTTACATTGTTACATACAGATATCTGTTTAGATAGTACTATTTCTTCTTGCAACAATTTAAACACGACATCTTATTTTGTTTGTCCACACCCCTTTACCACGCTATCTACAAAAAGTATAAATAAATATAAACCCTTTAGATTAGAATAATTCTAGATTATACGTGTGGGGTCCACGATGTTGACCTAAGATATGTTCTGTCCTGACGTAAGAAGCGACCAAAAGGAGGCTTCAAAGTGTTCAACCATGAAAACTCTCTTAAGAGTACTTTAAACACATTATTCTCAATCTCATCATCGTCAACTTTATGTCACATATAGGTCCATTGATTATCTTCAATTTTTCGCTCGATTTGCTTTATTAATTCGAAATGACCTAATGATAATAACATCTAAGAAATTCGCATAACGAAACATGTTTGGAATATTCGGGAATACTGAGAGCGTCGCTAAGTTCCGCAATTACTGTACCCAAAAAATATCTAATTAATTCATGTCTGACACAAAACCAGTTAAGTCAGCCATCTTAAGAGGCTTGAAAAGCGGCAGTCGCGCTTAAATAAAAGCTCAGTAACCGAGTTTGTGTTTTAATTACAGGCCTGATGAGTCTCGTTTTGTTTCGCTCTGCTTTAATAACAAATTAGTAAATCAGATTCAGATATTTTATAACTTTATGGAAAATATAGCAGCTAAAACAAGCGATTAGCATAAAATGTTACGATTCCAAAAAATCCTGAAGATACTATAATATGAAAAAAAAACGTAAGATCACGCCTGTAATGCCCGAAGTCGTAGGCAGAGGAATGTTGTACGCTCCCACGTTACACCAGTTACGTTTAAGTCCCATGGAACGGGTGGTGAGCCTATTGCCATACACTGGGTACTATAATATGAAATTTTCCTGTTTGGTACTTCTGAACACTACATTTAGGGCACCTATTTTTTATCCGTCGTTTTTGTGTCATATGCGCACAACGACGTAACTTCTGTCTCCGACAAAGAGAAGTTTCGTAATTTTGTGCGCCTCTCTGAGTAAGTAATTACAGAAAAATCTAATTCCTACTCTTGTATTAAGCGCGGCACCGTTTTGGCGCTCCAGTTCAAAATAATAAACTTAGCATTAATTTAAAAACAGTGCAACAAATAAACATGTCCAAAATGTAATATTCAATCCAACTATTGACCTAAAAATAAATTGAATTAATTATATATTTACTTTCAAATTCCGGATCGCGTACTATTGAATTTTTCTAATTAAGAATTTACTAGTACTAACTGGGAGTGTAGATTTGTGCCCGGTATGTGGCAATAGGCTCATCACCTATTCCATGGGACTTAAACGTACTAACTGGTGAAACGTCGGAGTGTCCTACTTTCCTCTGTGTACCCCTTTGGAGATTACAGGCGTGACATTACGTACATATGTGTAAATAATTTTTAGCAATTCAATTTGCGATTAAACAAATTCAATTGCATTTGAAGTACGGCGCAAAATGTCCACTAATCACAAGATTCTTTAAATATAACTTTGTTTTAGTGTCGTTTCACTGTAGTAAGGTACAATTAAGACTGGACCGATTATTCAATTCATTTGACTATTACTACTGTCCCTATACAAAATTGAACGCCAATGAAATATAAAATGCAATGCCTCAAATTAGTTTTAACAATAATTTCCATTACAGAGAGCAATACTTTAGTAGTATTTTAAATTAAAAATATGATAATGAAGTATGCGTTCTACCATATTTTTCATTTAAATTGTTGAGACGTGGTATGCATATATTATTGTATACTCAACGGATGCGTACTATTTTAATATTTACATGTAATATCTACAAAGAATGAGGAAAATGAACTCAATATTAAGTAACGCCTACAATATATCGGAATGAACAAAAAATTTATCGTATTCACGTTAATAATATTGTCATGTATTTTTTGGATTTTGGTTCGAGACTGCATCTAAATCTTGATGTCTAAAAGCATTAAAAATTAAGAAACTTAGATATAGTATTTAATTTTTTTAATGAATAGGTACTAAATTAGATAGCTAGTACGAAAATATGTAGCTTCAATAATGGGAAAGGAAATTACAAACTCAAAATATTTACAAAAATCGATCCTTAAAAGTGAAATATGCCTTAAAATTATCCTTGAACGTGGAGTCCTACGGCTTAAGATTATTACATTTCGTTAATCATACAATCCGTATGATAATATTTTAACGATTATCAACTAAAGTTGTAATCAGGACATAGAAGCATGTTTCTTCTTATTGGAACAAAAGATTCCATTAAGTGGAGACTCCTTGCTGAAAAAGCTGAAGCCAATCATGGGAGTCCCACTTTCGCCTTTTAAGAAGTATCGAAGGTTCGTTCAACTGCTTCCATCTCCTCGTAATTTAGGTCGAGGACTTCATTGTAAGACCATTCTAATAGCTGGTGTTTGATGCTTTAAGCGAAAAAAAACAACTAGTCGTCGAAAAACATGTACCGTTACAATATACGAGAAAATAATTGCAAAGAACATGATTAGAAATAGATATTTAAAGAATATTTTTATGTAATTCTCAGAACAGAACCGATGGTGAAAATGAAAAAAAAAATTAATTTATCAACACGTAGACACAAATTTATTTTATTTTAACTAATGATGACGTAGCCTTTAGAGAGGGAATATCAAAAAGATTAATGATGCCTTTAATAAGAATATCTAAGCGTATTTTACCTTCCATTAAAGAATGAAAAGAAAGTGTTTTCGAAATTTAAAAATTATGGATTTCAATTTCAAATATTCGAACAATGGACACGTGAAGTCTATAGTTACTCCTCATTTTGCCTAAAATTATTTTAACTACAAATTAAATTAGTTACAATATGTATTGAAACTGCTACTAGCAATTTTAATATTAATTACAAGCGCACTAGTGTGTGCAAAAGTGTTTAACATAATATATAATATATAACAAGAAATTCTATTTTAAGTACATTGTAAGCTCACCATCGCGAAACTTTATGTTACTGACACAAATCCATTATTCGTGTGAGGAAATTTATCACACAAAATAATATTATTTATTATGTTCCGGTGAAGCTGGGTCGTCCAGTTTCTTGTTAAATTTGGATCTCCTAACTCAACACAACTGCGGGTACGTATCTACACAGCGTGTTCTGTTAGATACGGTTTGAG
>DWME01007104.1:0-12937 GCA_018244795.1 Parelbella ahira ahira
ACTAAAAATGTACACATACTTAGTTTGAGCGAAACTACCAACTATATTGTGACTTTATATAAAACGAAAATCGCTGCCCCTTAGCGATTCAGTTTCGGCCACGTAATGACTCCTATATTCAATACAGAACGCGGGAGCCTCTACAATTGATGGCGATCTGGACTATCGGACGCATCTGATTCATTAAGTCCTATTAAAATTCTTAAGAGATTGACCTTTAAAAGAATTGCACATACAACCAGAAAACTAAATTTAATTTTCGTGTTTTACAGCAATATTAATACTCTTCGCTTTAAAACAATTTTAAATGGTATTAATAGAGTCAAATATTTATAATAAAACAATGTAATTTAAATTAATCCACATTTTCATGTTTGGTTACAATAAAATTTAATTATGTTTGAAATATTAGAACACGTGGAATTGAATTATTAATATAATATAAAAAAATATCTCCTCTGTTATGACGGCCACTGTTAGCAAGTTTAACATATTTTTGTCAGTTACTCAGCACCCCTTTACAAATAAACATGCTCAGCTTGCTGTTGTCTGGCTTCCTATTACACATTACCGATACTCGTACATACATAATACACACATGTATTACGCACACATATGTTGTCGGATTTAAAAACAATAGACCTTTAATTTCAATGATCAGGGTATTTAAAATAAGGCAATTTTACAACATTAAGGTTTCTATTATAAAATTACTCATCCATGTGGACTTGGACTTATTTCAAATTCCTTACCTTTGACCTAAGAAAATGTGCTTCTTCATTATGGAATATCAACCCTTAAATGAATAAATACATTTTGTTTACACTATAGTGAATATTTAATAGTAAACAAAAATTATATTAATAATAATCGACCCATTTGTCATTCCACTGTTGGAAAATGGGTCTCCTCTCATATTGAGAGGGTTAAGACCATAGTCTGCCACGCTGGCCAAGTGCGGGTTAGCAGACTTCACACACCACAGCAAATATTTTTTTTTTAATAAATTCTAAGTTGTGCAGGTTTCCTCACGGTGTATTCCTTCACCGTTAGCAAGTAATATTTAAACTTAAAACGCAGTTTTATGAAGAGGTGCGCGCCATGGATTTGAACCCAGCACCCCCGGAGTGAGAGGCTGAATTTTTAACCACTAGGCTATCACTGCCTGCTCGCACACACACTACTCACAAAAAAGAAGCATAATTTACAAACCACTGTTCATCTTTATCGTAACGTAACTATGATGAAGTTTCGGCAGTATTCGTATCTTTGATAGTTGGTTTTTTAAAATATTATTTTTTAAAATTTATAATAAAACGCCAATGAACAGAGGTAAAGTCAACTTGCAGATCATCGTTTGTAATTAACATCATGCCTGTCTTCAATATGTATAAACGGGTCTTAAATGGGGCCGTGGAATTATCGTTGGTCAACTAATAGTGAATTACGTAATAAGTAATATCCAGCGGACAAAATCTACCTAATTACATGTCAGCACCAGTCAACTATTAGACATAACGACTGAATTGCCTGCCTGTGTCATCACTGGCTTGTGGTTTATATTTTTCGGCTTTTGTATTTTTTTTCATGATTCCAGAAAACAACAGAACACAGCTCATTATATTCTAGACAAGTGTCGCCTCCACAGAATCGTTCGCAAATTGTGATCAATATTCCGAACTATATATACTTATATGTGTGTGTGTATGTGTGTGTGTGAGAGAGTGTATATATATATTCATATAATATTTTTTGAAAGTTATATTATGTAAAGATGTCATAAAATAATTGAAAATCTCTGATCGGAATGTTGAGAGACATTGATTCTGACTTAAAATCATCCATCAATGCAGTTGATGTTGTTATGTTTCAGTTCTAAAATATAATATTTAAAGGCCTCATCTATCTTAAAATTCATATTTCCCAAAAATTATTTCAGTCTATATGTATCTATACATTTATGCAAGTTTAGATCGTTCCATACTTCTGCAGAACAGAAACAAAAATGTCATTGATATAAAAATTACTACCCACGCTAGAGATTTAACTTAAAACCGGTTCATATGCACGTGACGCCAATCACCTTGGTACCCCGAAAAGTATTAGTCATGTTGCACAACACGGTTGCTGGTAAATAAAAAAGCCATGGATGTAGTATCAAACATCAGCAATCAAGTATTATTAATGAGGAAATTTTTGAATCATTCATAGAAAGGTGACTATCTAATTGGCGACCCTATCTATATACAGTATAAATTTACAACCACGATCGCACTAACATCATTTTACTCAAAGAGACGGCAAAGGTTTCCAGTCAGTCGTTGGCCTTATTCAAAGTAGGTGCCTACATGAAAACAGTTTATTAATTAATCTTGTTTCACAACAAGTGCCGCCAAATTTTTGCCAAATTCTTAATAAAACACATCATATTTCAAAGTACACTGGCCAATTTTATACATATAATAAGAAATATAACGGCATAGTTACTTTTAGACGTAGTAGGTATTTATAGAAACAGACCAGCTTATAGTCTAAGATTTGAAATAAGACATCGAAATGAAATAAGATAAGCATGCACCTACGTATAAGGATGCTGTGCCAACTTACAACGCCTTCCAAATCTATACTACCTCCCTCGACCATCATACGTCTTTTGCTACCACTTTGTTAATAATCCATAAGTGAATTATGATTTTGAATTGTTTTGTCTTCAGCTAACCTATACTCCGTCTCTTGATAATTAAGTCCACAAAACAAATTGGGAATACGACACTCAAATGTGTGGTGTTTTAACATTCTTGTATCAAAACTACGCATACTTGTCTAACATCTCTCTAAGTAAAATAACACAATTCAAAATACTGACGAGAGTCAATGTCCCTCTCTCCGCTATCAATATTATGATTTTAATATTCATTAATTGTGGAAATATATTATCATCAGGTACAGTATGTTGCGTAACATATTATACTTTACAATGTGTTTTAAACACACTGTATGTATGTACATAACATTTTTCTTAAGAAAAAACCTTTGGAATTTACAATCTTGGGCACGTACATAATTATATAAACTCATAGTCCATGCCAGCCGATAATTACTCATTTTACAATTTCGCAATCAAGCATTTGCTTACGAACATACTTACGGCATAATATACCTACGAAACAATGTACATACATATTGTGAAATTTGATATTAACACTAGGAAACCACAAATAACATATCTTCCCACATTTATATTTGGTAGGTAGGTATAATTGGGAACATTAATGTCTGTTTGTAACCTATTCGAGGGAAAATGGCTGAACTGATTTTCATAAAATACAGTATAAAATTACAAATTTTTACTTTATGACAAATGGCAGGCACTTTTTTGTTTATAAAGTTTAGACTAAATTAAGCGGGCAAGTAACGGCTATTATAATTATGGTGAAACAGATAGAAAGATGACCGGACTAACAATATTTTTAACCACCATGTAAACCATTTTTGGCACTTCACAGAACCAACAAACTCGTATGCAGTTGATCTAATGTGAAGAACCGCAGCCAAGAGTATTAAAAAAGTACATTTAATAGTAGTGTAATCCATATTTACATCGATATATTTCTTTATAAAGTACCTATGGTAGTATGTAATCTTTCCTAAAATATGTAAATACACATACATAATCATATAATATATTTCTAGTGAGTATAGCATTGATAATTATTACAAATTCCTTAGATAATCACCGTGGCGCCCATTGTAAAGAAGCCCGGTTCCGGTCCCGCTGGCAAAAGTGGGACCGGTTCAGGGGTGGGTAAAAGCACTGTCGGGAAGAACAGCACGGGAACCAGTAAGATTTCAAGTGGAAAAACTACCAGTACGCTAGGGTCTAACAAAACGAGTCCAAGTACGTCCGGCAAATCCTACCCACCGGTTTCGTATACTTCTCCTACAAGTGGAAAATCCTCTACGACATTTGGTATTATTTGGTTACCCACAAGGAAGAAAAATAAAACGAAGGAAGTTGTTTATAATTCACACCGTAATGAACCTTATAAGGAGCGAGGACCATCCATGTATAACTTGTAAGTAGAAACATACCCACACAGTAATTATAAAAATCCTAATCATTGCTTTCACATGTTTTTTAGGGTAACATATGAATTTACTAGAAATAATTTGGAAAGTCTTTTAGTTGTACAACTTGCTATTTAAACATAATAGGACGTTATAGGTACTATTTTTATGAAATGCTTAACATTGTAGTTCAACATGTCTCTTTCAAATTTTTCCGCCAAAGATTGGCAAACAAATTTGACAGATTATTAAAATAACAGAATCGCTTGCAGAGTCAATGTATGTCAAATATAATTTTGACTTCCATCGTAAATATTCATATATACACGTCCTGAAATTGATACGTGACTACGAAGTAATAATATAATTAACTTTAAAATATGTCATGTAATTTTATGGAATTATTGCAGCAACGCCTTAATCTGTAAATATCAATTGAATACCTAACTATATTAGAATTTAAATCCTCCAAAAGAACGACGTTCGACTGTGATCAATTTTAGGGTCATAGTTTTTGTGTAGTTATTATTATTGTAGTATAGGAACAGACCGTAAGCAAAATGTATCTAATATTTTTAAATATAAAAACTGTCTTCTGTCAAAGCGTTAAAAAGTTTAACCATTTTTGCTTATTTCAACTACAAAACAGCTTTCAATAAACTTTTTACATAGCAACACATCCTTCATTAAGGCCCATCTACTCATAGCGAAATATCACATTATCATATCAAATCAATTTTCCATATGCTTGCACCAATTTCTGATAATTTTCTTCTAAAATAACCAGTTAAGTAAGTAATGAATCACTCTTTAATAATAGCCTTAGCTTAACAGGAAACAAGACCTAAAATTGGCATCAAAAACAATACATTTAATGTCAACAACTTGACCGTGAAGCAAAACATGACATTTATATTGGCCTTAAAAAAATTTATCCGAGTGCAGAACTAAGTTCTCAATGACATGTAAAGTGGAAAGCCTCTATAGGTCGTGTTTTCGTATGATTATTTTGTTCATTTACATATAATTTTTTGGCAATTTCTTGCATAAACTTTTTCATATTGAAATAGAATTTTTGTATTGTTTACTTAATAGCACTCAGTGTAACTGTTCTATTTATGAATATATATTAAAACTTTTTGTTCAAATAAGTTACATAGCAACCAAAAATGCAAGAAACCAGTGACTTCCAAAAAATCATAAGTCAATGGCGTCGTTTGTCTGGAGAACAAGTAGAATCAACTGTATTAATAAGGTGAATTGGGTTATAAAATAAGCCGATTACTATTGTATCAGGGTTTATTTTGTTAGTATTGTTGTGTGTCGTGCCGGTGTGTTACATACTGAAATATAATCTCGAATTCAGTGCTCGTTGCCGGTCTTGCATTGTTTGTCATTTGTATGCCATTTGGCCGGTGGCGGGCGTGGAATTGCGACGTGTTTGAATTTAAATCATAAGTTCTCTTTTATTTTGAAGCATGTCGGAAGGCTCAAATCATCATACTATTAAGAAAGAAGAAGACAGTGAAAAAGATCTATTAGTGCCAGATAGCAGCAAACTGCCATTGGTAATAGCTGGCGCCAGTGCTACTGCTTCCATAGTGGAGCCTGCCACAATCAACACTGAACAAGAAGAGAAACAAGATTTAATAGGGCCGAAGAATGATAAAGAACACAAGGTACTTCATAACAACTTAAATAATAAAACTTAATCAGTATAACACAATTGTAACCATGGTTTTTTGGTAGAATTTGTATGGAATATTACTTTTTTGCATATGACATCACAATCATTAATAAACCTCTCAGTGAATTGATTAGTTATATATGAATAATCAAAATTACAACACACAACAAATAGTACACCCAAATGTTAAGTCTTGTTTTACTATTATATGTTTTTGACTGCTTAACTGGTCAAGTGGCTGCCAAAGTGACTTGTCGAAAGTCCAGTCAACCTTAGATCAGGCAAAGTATTACTGGCTTTTTCTAACTAGAAATCAATTATAATAGCTTGGTGTTTGAATTTGGCACTGATGTATGGAATAGGCTCACCCTCTGTGTCATTAGGTGTATTGAGTAATTGGTGAATAGCAGGAATACTACACACCGATGCATATCTTTTCAGGGAAATATAGGGATGATGTTATATTAAGAGTAATGTATTATAATAGACAGATTTGTGAGTAACTTCATATGAAGTAAATATATTTGTTTCTTAATCATATAATTGGAGGGTTGTGTTATATGTCTCAGACAGTTGGTAATTAATTTCTAGGACTGAGTCGAAGTCTGGATTTGCGCCTGATGTATGACAATAGGCTCAACATCTATTCCATGGGATGGTACTACATTCCTTGCCTACCTCTTTGGGGATTACAGACATGATGTTATGTTGACAATTAATTATAGTTAACATAATGGTGTATAAAATGTATATAACTATAAAATGATTAGTTTTTAGTTCGAGAAAGAATTGTGCAAATACATCACAAGAATAAGTGTATGTCATCATTATAGTCCCAAGATCCCTATATCATATTTGCCTACAGTATTGAGTTACAATGACAACAATGGCTTCATGCTCTCAGGGCTCAATTTGATTCGATTCAATGATTTCTTTATGCAGCGTGTCTGCTAACCCACATAATTATATTGTTACAATTACAGCAACATATAAATTATGTACAGTAAATTTATTTATAATTTTTTACAAAAAAAAATTTAACATCACCCATGATAATTTTTTTTTACATTAGATGTAAAAGTAAATAGTTTACACACACAAATGCATTTGATTCACTATGGTTATTTTTATTTGAATATTTTTAAAATACCTTTAACTGTCACATGTATTTTAGAAATAATAGAAGCTAATTCAATAATGAGAACACTGTTTGTTAACTTTTAAATTGATAGTTTTAACAAAAAATTTTTCAGGGACTTCAACCTACCTGTCTTTAATATAAATATATGATATATATTTATATATTTTCATTTATCATTAATTAGTCTATTAAGATGTAGCTTGAAATAGATATTAGTTAAAAGTACATTAATCTATTTCTTTGAAAACATACAAAAATGCAACATCACACCTGTAATCCATGAAGCGGTAGGCAAAGAAGCATTGTACTCCCATGTTTCCCCTGTTATATTAATGTCTCACATTGGTATGGGTGGTGAACATATTGCCATCTACCAGACACATCCAGACTCAAATACAAATTTAGTATAAAGTGAACTAGTACATATGTGAACATCAGTGAATGAAAGTATGGTATCTACAATACCTATATATATGTAGGTCCCACTTATTTTCTAAAGTACATAATTATGCTTGATACTTTTAAGTACTAAAATTTATAATTTATATCCTTAATCCAATGTTCATCTTTAATTTCAGGATGCTTCAGGTGATTCACAAAAGGATGAGAAGAGAAATGATGGTGACAACTTTGAGGGCAAAGAAAGCAGTGATGCCCCAGAGAAAACCAAAGAGGACAATGTGGACAGTGTTTACTTGAGGCCACCTCCCCCTCATAAGGCAAGGTCTAATAATTCCACACCGCCAGTTGAAGAAGAGGATTGTGGTATTAAATGTCTTTATTATACATTGCAATGCTGTGACTGTGTGCTCATGTAATGTATGTGCCATATTAGAGTCAGCCAACTCATGTGATCACGATAATTATATTGAGAGGGTTAATGTCATAGTCTGCCACGCTGGTCAATTGAGGGTTGGCAGGTTTGGTATCGAAATTACTGTATTGGTAATAATTTTTCTTGGTATTTTTTGACATTGACAAATCTTTGGTATATGTATTTAGCAGTTATAAAAAGTTTTTTCTAAATCTGATGATATGCTATTCTCGTTGATGAAATATGGAGGATATGAAATTCTCAAATGACATCACTTCGTGAGATGTGAATTGTATTGATATTGATAGATCTTATATACGAGCGGGTGTATTTAAGTTCGCGGAATGAGGGAGGAGGAAAAATAAAATGTCAAAAATATTTTTCCTTTTCTATATATTCTCCTGCAAGACGAATACATTTTTCAGATCTTTCTATTAACTTATTTAAACCCTCTGACTGACTGATGATGCAATTGTGACAAAACTTTGTATTAACACTAATTATGAGTCACTAAACACGTACCGCACTTAACAAGCCTGCTATCCCCCCTCCAACCCCGCCATTCCGCGAACTTAAAAACGCCCCCTCGTAGATATACCTGATAATTTATTCACATGACATTTTCTACAATTAACAGTTAATATTAGGACAAAGCTGTATTTCTATGTAGTTGCTCATAATCCATAAGATTTATTATTTTGTGTAGGGTGTATAATTTACTCAATACACATTAAAATATGATATTATAAAAGATACCTTTAAACTTAACAATATGTAAACTCTACACTTTTGTTGATTCGTTTCGCCAAATAGCATTTGGTGTGGATTAACTTTTTCAAATATTTTAATTCAACCTACTTAACATGCCACTGTTGCAATACATTTGGCCCCTCAATGACAAGGGTCCATACTTGTCATTTCTCTTTATTAGACGTAACATTCGTAAGTAAAAAAGCTACATGAAATCATAACAAATTTTAATGAATTCATGGGTTCATAATAGCATATGTTTAACCTTATATTTAGTATTATGTATTATGCCTATGTAATCCATTACTGGCTTCATGTACCTGGTTGTATGTGAAAAAATTCCTATTATTTATATTGTTAGTTGTTTGAAAAATAGGTGCAAAGACGCCCACAATAGATTATAACATTCCATTTACTAATATATCAATAATACATATCTACAAATGAATAATAGAATACACAAAACACTAGATTTTAAGTATATTTTGATGATACGATAATTGTACATGACAGTCATATTCCACTCGTACATATCTGCCCTATGATATATGTATTGGTCCTTGCTGTGATGTTAATTACAACAAATGCGAGTTGTTGTACCAGTGTTATGAGGTTTAATGTTCATGTGCAGCTTTTAATGGTTGTGATAAGCAGACGGGATGCTGGAAGGAGCATGTGCCCACAGTTCTTGATAGTAGCAAGTAGTTTTTGGTCTGTTCTCTTGGAGATTGAAATCTAGTGTGATGTTGGATTAAACTGTTTGTGGGTTGTTGTGACTGCGGGCTGCTCTAAACAGATGATTTTATGATTAGTGACCTGAGTCTGTAAGCCTGCATCAAATGCTGTCGGATATATATGTGTTTTCATTTATAATTATTAGAGATACAGTTGAATATTTGTGAGTTTTTTTTACATTGAGAGGAAATTTTTTAGTTTAAAATGTATTTTTTCGTTTTGTATACATTTCGAAGTTTCGAAATGCGTTATTTTTTGAGCAAAAATACTATATAAGTTTTTATATACCTTTACTTGTATGTATTATTAATATTACGGTTCATTTAGTTATTTATATGAATATACGGAGAGTCAGTATATTTTATATATTCATCTTGATTCAGACAAGCATGTTTGGAATCATGAATATCTCTGGTGTACTGTTTTATTGACGGGTAGGACGCACTCATTGAAGACTTTCGTCTTCAGGCTTTGCGGTAGCGGTGACGAGAAGACTTGACGAAGTTTACTATATGCTGCCCAGCCAAGCTATATTATTCTGCAGGCTTCCCTCTAACTTCGAGAGTGACCCCATTAAGAACAATCGGTTCCGGGAGGACATGTCCATTGAACATTTCTTTAGTTTTGTCCAAGTTCATTCGGAGACTTATGCGAGCAGAAAAATCAACCAGGCTAGGAGAAGTGGCGGGTTAAGGGTGCTCTGGGATCCGTTAAGTCGTGTTGGAGACGAGACGCATGAGATGTGTATGATTTACCGTAGAAGTCCTGAACTTCCGCAAAAATCTCCGGCTTAGAAGCGACGACTTTCCCATCAGCTATGGTCAACTTCGTCAGGTGGCACGCAAAATGACTGGCAGTAGTTGGATACGAAGAGCTGAAGGTCGAAATCAGTGGCGTGCCATTGGTGAAGCCCATGTCCAGCAGTGGACGGGAGTAGGCTGATAATGAATGTAGTGTTAAAGTCATTTTCAAAAATGTAATGTATAATGTGCCAATTATTATGTAGTCTACACAGCTGATCTCCGCTGACTGTGAATTACACTTGTTTGATTATGAACATTGAATCTTTAAAAAATTATATTTGTAACTGTATATGTGTTGGTCACACTCATGTGTTACTTTGTTTCATAAGGTTTAGGTAATTTTTGTCTTCTAATGTATACATAGTCCAAAATTATTATTATTTTTTATTTAGTTATAGGCCAGCACTTGATATACAACTTGTTTCAGAAACAAAAAAGATACTTGAGAATTTATTTTACATACTGGGCTCTTGGCAGTTTTCTTCTGTTTTTTTTCTGTTAAGTATAACATTTATATTAGCTGTCTGAGCTCAGCCTATTAATTAAATACCTAGATGACAAAAATGTTTCGTGTTACCAAATCAGTTTAGAGTGAGATTACAACGAAACTTTAGTCTGATACATTATTCAGTCAAATATATACTGTCGTTTGTGACTGGACATTGATGTGGATATATCTACATATATACATGAATTAATAATTCATTGTAAATCTCATTTTCTTTTGATTCTTTGAAGAACGAAGCCAGTCAATAAAACTTTAATCGTAAAATAAACGGAATAGGTGTTTCTTGTCAGTTTTCATAAATATATATCATTATATATATCATATCATTACTATACACCGTGTGTCGCACGACACATTGCACTGAACACAGAATAACCTAGCGCCACGCCCCGCACCATCTCTCTCCGCGAGCGCGCTCACTCTGCGCCGCGCCCGTCTGCACTAAACGTATCAAGATTTCGAGTAGCTGATAATAAAATGTGCAATTGTGGTCAATTGCGGAAACAAACGTTACAAGGATTCATAATCGAATTATTACCACATGTAACGAAGTAACAACGTACCCAACCAAATCGTACACATTGAGGCTAATAATTCAATAGACCAGCGCGAAGAGCACTTTCGTATTACACGAACTACATAGTTGAGCGATTGACCAACGAAAGACACAAGACCCGGCTGACAGATCAGGCGACTAGGTAGGAAAAAGAGCCGGCTGCTCGAGCGAGAATAACAAGAACGTAAAGCTGTGAACACATCGGGACAACGCTAGAGCATCCTCTTGTCATAAAACATTTGAAATGTAAAATAATATTTAGACATTTCAAGTCAATTAATTTAGCAAATGCTAAAGTTCTATTTTAAATACGATCAAAACCGCTGTGCTCTCCGAGCAAGTTTATTTGAAAGAACCCTTAGGCGGGCTCCGATGGCAACACTAAGACGTTTAATCTGGTGTAATATGCACAGTCATCATGTATTCGCAGTCTAGTCCATATCCCATACCAGTTTATTATACGTACATTAGCATATGGATTATATCATAAAGCACATATGGACTATATCATAGAACACACTCCAAGCGAATCCATCGACAGAATACATTTATTTATGCTTATATTGACCAGTCTTAGAAATTCAATCCAAAGTATTAAAGAAGATGCGTTCTACTTTTAAAATGTATTCTACAATAGTGTACATGGCACCAGCGGATCTTCTATACATAAATAAAAAAGTCTAAATGTAAACGATACAAAACTTGGCTGGTTCACTTCGTGTCGCTAAAAAAATTGAGATTTCTCTGGAAATCCCCTAACTTCGATATTACACGTGTTACGGTAAATAGTATAATGTACCTTTTATAAAAAAAAATATTCGATGTATTCGTTGGATGGTGTCGTTGCGATACGTGCATGTGATATTATTAAATTATAACCGACCATCGTCAGATCTGTTAAGGCAAACTCGGATAGTGCCGCGGTCAATTGGAGACGGTGACTTTGAATCATTTTAAAAAAATCAACCTTACTAATACATAACCAGTTCTTTTTATATCATGGATTGAATTCTTAATGCGTTATATTTTTACCAATATTTTCAGTTATACGTACTGAGAATAATGTAGTTTAAAATATTTGATACGACTGCAGCACACGCGCGGCGACGTGTTGTTACACGTGAGTGAATATTTATACGATATTTAAATTATTTTTTGAAGCATTGCAATGATTAGTATATCGAAACGTCTAGGCTCGGAGTGAGATGGCATAAAAAAAAGCGCATGCGAAGAGTTACTCTTCTTAGCTTTGTTCAATAAATGAACTTTATTTTATAATCATTTATATTATATAGATAAGCTCATAACAATATACATGACAGCGAAGTTTCTGGCCCCAGCCCGCCCCGGCCTCGCCGGCACCGTACTTACAGCGATCGGCGAGGGCCTGTCTTTCTGAATTAAAATACTAATATAGAAATAAGGTGTCAAAACATGTTGCTGACGACATATTATTAACGTTCAACTTTTAGTTCTCTAACAAATTAAAGCTTGATGTCGGCATTTTATTTGAGCGTTAGGCGGCGCATGCACCTTTATAGCCGTGTTAAATTATATAAATTTTTTTGTTCAGATATATATACAGTATGATTTCATGTTACGAGGCGTAGTGAAAATCAAGATGAGCGCACAAGCACTCGTCCCACGTAAAAAAGTCCACGACATGGTATAGGAAAATCCACCCAGCCAACAGTTTAGCAGTTGCTCGATGTGTTTAGTCTAGTTCGGCGCGATTAGTCTAGTTTTGGTACGAGTAATTCATTAGAAAGATATTTTTACAACATGGAGCAAAACGTTTAAACCCGGTGAGCGCTTAAGTTATATGCCGAGTAACGGGACGATCCGAAGCGGGTTGCGGCGCGGCGGGGCGGGGCG
>DWME01007105.1:0-12934 GCA_018244795.1 Parelbella ahira ahira
CGCTAATCCCCGAAGGGGTAGGCAGTGGAGTGTAGTACACTCCCACGTTTCACCAGTTACGTTTACGTGCAAAGTGTTACGTAGTGAGCCTATTGCCATACACCGAGCACAAATGTAGACTCCGACTCACTACCAGAAATTCTAAATTAGAAAAATCAATAGCACCCGAGCCGGGACTTGAACCCAGGATCTCCCGATCGGCAGTCGCGCTTGCAACCACTCGGTCAACGAGGACGTCGATGAGTAATTTTAATTTCTTCGATAGATATTTGTCTTAATTGACACACTAATTGTACTTATAGCATTCGTGGCTGGGGAATATAGAAACCAACGCATGTGCTACATATTATATTATAACACCTTTTTAACTTTGTTCCACAAAAAACGACATTTGATTTGAATTGATTTCATTTTACTTAATAAAATCTACACATAAGTTAGGATATTAAAATAAGGTCAATTAACACAACATACGATATGTTTTGTTAACCATGATGCTTTTATTATTTTGCATACCAGAAAAACAATTAATAACAATAAATAATTAATATATTTATACATTAATTAAATAATACATTTCATTGCCATTGACTTATTATTCAATTAACAATAACCTGACATCCACTATCGTTCACTAACAATTTGAACGTTTTCATTTATTTGCACACTTTGGAAGAAGATTAATTAAATGAAACTTTTCTTACATAAATATCAAGGTTCCGTACATATTTTCTGAGATGACTTAACGCAGAATATTTAACCAGACACCGGCCAGCATCTCTGACCCCTCCATACAGTTCCTAACGGGCACGTTCCAGCCCCAAATCCGTAACGGTCTTCAAAATGTGGTTGGATATCACTTGGAATGTGGAAATGTTCTGGTTCTTTGGGCTCGACTGGCGCTGGTGGTGGTACCAGGTCGTCGTCCATGTACAGTCGCACAGAAACGACCGGCCGACCTGATCCATCCCGCTCTCCTTTCAACATTATTTTCAACGAAATCCCGTCCGGCGTAATGGGAGCGTCTTGCACCAGAATACTTCTGGCTTGAACTGTCGCGAGGAGCACCGTACACAGAGCGACGATAGCCAGCTTCGTAAACATTTTGAAAGTTTCTTCCGTGTGCTGTTGACTTGACTCGAACAAAGCTCTCTGCAGTATGAGTCGATGCAAGCGTTACACGGCTTTATATCACAACGGCAGCGCTCCTGTGGTTAGCCTAATTAGTAACGTAATACACTGACATCCTTATTACAAATTCGAGTATCAACAGGAAATGTAACTAACGTTAGAACTAATATCCTTGTATTATTCATCATCCCGTCCCAGCATCGAAGAGCGCCCTGAGCTCTTATAGTAGATGTACCATAATACTTAAATAAAATTAATTAGAGTTATTGAATTATGGACAATGAAAATAGAGAGTGATAAATGTTGCGAAGCTCTTCAGGTCTGTAAGGACTTTGGCACTTGGTGCTGTCTGTCTGCCCCGTAAAAGACCTGGCAGGTTTATTTATCTGTGTATTATTGAATTACATAACTTTGTAATGATCTTGAATCTTGTTGAAAGGTTGACTGATGGAGAAGGCCGCTAGGAATTAAATTGGCCCTTTGTTATGCCTGCTTATGGAGTGCATTAAAGAGTAAATAAATAATTACATTTTAAACAATATGTATTCAAATATAGGCCACGTAAGAGTAATAATTGGAAGTTTGATCTGATTCCATGTTCTTACATCACACAAGGCGAATGAACAGATTTTGACGAGATTTGGAATGGTGATTACTTAGCACCAGACCAAGATTAGAGTATGTTTTTAGGGTGAGAAAATCTCTTATCCCTACGAGAGCGTAGACTAAACCGTCGACTCGTTAAATACCAATATGCTTTATACTTTTTTCTAAAATAATTACATTACCCAGGAATGTGAATGTGATGTATTGCAATGAAAGGTAGACAGAAGAGTGTAGTACATTCCCATTTTTCACCAGTTATGTTAAGCGTCCCACCATGAAAAAGTCAGTTTCAGTAGGCATAAGTCCAGACTACGAGCTAGTACTAGGAATTTAAAGTTAGATAAACTCAACGGCTCGGGGATCGAGCCCAGGAGCTCTCGATCAGTAGCCGCGCTTGAAACCGCTCGACCAACGAGGTAGTCACGAGGCATATAATTTTGGATTTACCGATGTGTGTTTGGCATCGTCATTATCAAATTTAACTTGTTGATTGTTGACAGAAAACCCACCGTCAGCGTCGATTCTGATTCATCCTAAAACTAGCAGCAATACAATGGTCCAAAACCGCATTTAAAAAGTTAAACCACGCGACGCATGAGTTATCTGCTTCATTATAAAGTCATAATTATGTTACTAATGCATTCGATTACAAAAATATTAAAAAACTTTACTAAAATCCGTTTTCTCAGACTGACCGTTGTAAGTTATTTCCTTCCGCTTCATAATTTATATAAAAATGAACCGATGGAGATTTTCATAAAATAATCAGCTTTCTTTCGCAATGCTGAAACAATTTCGTTATTTTTCTCATTGCAACATTTTGGTTAATATAATTCTTTTGGGGCGAAAACATTTTGTGTTTTCAGGCTTCGATTTTCCTCCGTAGTAAATACGTCAAAATTACTTTAGCGATTCAGTCTGAATATACAATAACCAGAATTTATTCGTACCTATAATTTGACTTTTGGTCTAATGTAACTAATTTTGATACAGGAATCTCAGATCAGCATGTAAACAAAAAAAAACCCTAAACTTAAATAATCGCAGATACTCAGTAAAACCGGCCAGGTGGGGAGATGATCTGCAAAGGGCTACAGGCAGAAGCTGCATATGATAGAGAATAGGACACGATAAGGCTCCTTACGGCAGGCGTATGGCCAGCAGTGGCCGCAAATAGGCAATTGATGATGATGAGATAACATACCTAATAATAAATATTAAGTAAAAACTACATAAATATTATCCTTTGGGTGGTGGGATTTAAAAATGATTGTGTTAACCTAAAATTTTTACAGAATTTCCAATTATTTGACAATGCATTATAAGGTTTTGCCCCTCAAACGTAATATGTTTTTTTGTCGCATAGGGTTCTTACTCTTGCTGTTGACATATTATGGACACGTCGATCTTTACGTTTGTGAGGGTCTGTACACTTTTTAAAATGTATTTGAGACATAATTCAGTTATTACATACAATAATTTAGGTATTTCCAAAAGATATAGGTCTTTAGCAGAATCACCAGGAACATTTTCAGCATACTTTTGTAAAATAGCAGTGGTACTGACTGGGAGTTTCATCTCCCTCTCCAGAGGTCTGAGGTTCGAATCCTGCATGCACCTAAGAATATACTAAGTTGTGTGTGTGTGGGTGTGTATGTATGTTTAGAAATTGAACGGTGATGAAACCAATATGAGGAAACCTACAGTAATTAAATTCTCCACAATGTTCTCCAAAGCATCTTTAATCGTTTTCTAAAATGTCTCATTTTAATAGAAGAATAGCGTCTAATAACGCTTGATTAGAAATGATGGAATAAAAGTTATTAAAACAAAACAATGCTAAAGGTAAGTTGAACAATATAAGGATGACTGCCTCGTTGGTCGAGTGGTTGTAAGAACGACTGCTGTTCGGATCTGATCCCGGCTCGGATACTACTAGAATTTTCTAGCTTAAGATTTCTAGTTGGAATTTCTAGTAGTGGCTAGATCTGTGTCCGTTGTATGGGAATAGGCTCACCTCCTATTATATGTTGCATCGCAAAAGGAACTAATGAAAGCGAGAGTGTACTACACTTTTCTGCAGAGACTCCAGGCGTAATGTTACGTTTTATCTCCAGTATAGTAGTATAAAGTATGCATAAAAAATCATAGTTTACAATGTTTACAATTCTTATTCCTTGCATACCTTTTTATGTTCTATTAGAAATTATTTTGCTGATATACGAGTATAAACATTGGAGCGCTAGGAGAAGTATAGGACACCTAAATAAAATAAATATCAACAAATAAGTTTCAATGTTTATTATTTACCCTTTTACTTAACACAACTATATTCCATATCCTCTTATAAATAATCAATTAACATTAATGTACAATATAAATTTAAAGAACGCCACATGAAATGGTTACAAACCATACAACTGTTTTCAATTACAAAATAATAATCACTTAAAAAATCTACGCAGAAAGTTATAAATGTAATAATCATTAATTAAATAACTTTTACCAGAGTGTTATATAAATTGCAATTTATTTTATATTTACGATTTATTTTATATTTACTTATATTAACGAAACGATCATATCGGACAATTAAAAAAAATTACCATCAACATCATTAATAAATATTTAAAAATATGTTTCGTGACGAAACGGATAAATTTTTTACGTATACATACATACATACATACACTTTGCAACGTCTTTTTAATAGACACAATAGATACCTTGCAAACTAAAAATACAATATCACAGAGCTATCACAAATCAAAATAAAAAATTACAAATAAATTAGCTACAATCTTAAAAAATAATCCAAAAACCATTAGGCGTAGAGTGTCCAGAAATACTCATTGAGTTGTCTTGAGCTAAGTTGTCACGTTTATAACGGAGTGCAGAGGTTTCCTCTCCTCACTCTCCCCTTAGGGCACTTTCCATCTCTAATCGCGAAGCGGGTCTCCACATCTGGGATGAGTTCGCCCAATAAGTGCCGGTTATACCTCATCGGTGCAGGTTTCGTTTCTGGCACATCGTCGTCCATGGTCATTTTAATCGATGCCATCTTCTGTCCAGGTGAACCGAGATCTTCCTTAAACGAAATATGGATTGACAGACCTTCGGAAGTTATCGGCGTATCTTGTATCATCACCACTCTCGATTGCACCGCGGCCGCTAGACAGAGCGCGTACAAACTTATTATTAAAACGTGCATTTTGTGGCGCTTAAAGCTGTGTTGCTTCGACCACTTCTTAAATGTTAATGCGTGCTTGTGGACGCTTTGCCCCCGTATATATGTATGTGTCCGTCCCCGTACCCAGTTTTCTTGATAACGCCGTGAGCTGTCATTTACGTAGCCGCGTCTCAGTGAGTTACTGCATGTTTCTACCGTTAAGTGCAGTTTTCGTACTGTTATGTCCTCATATGGTGCGGCAGTAAATGCTAGAAACGATATTTTGTAACTCAGTAATGTGTCCGTGACGTCAGTGCAACCTACGTTAATGTCATCATCAGGGTTCTATTAAAAGCATGTAAACCTTTTCCTCCTTCTGTTAGTCCTGGTCTGCAAAACTTTAAATTATGGATATACACATGTATTTGTCATAGATTAACTTGACAATCCGTCTATTTATTTGGACTTTTACTATTACTGTTGCTTTGTTTTGACCCTGTTTTCTTATTTTTATTCTTACTTATTTCATTATTTAATTATCTCGTGACGCTTCGCTTTCGTCAAGGTTCAAGGACAACTTCGAAATTAACATGCCAAGAAAAACATGAACTCATGAGGAAATTTATGCATTCACCAAACATGAGCCGGATGCGTCAAATGTTGCTTAATTTTACAAATCATATGCTGTCATCAATCGCAACTTAAAATCTAACATTTTAAAGAAACCTCAATATAGCTCAATTAATAATAATTACTTAGCTTTTGTATGGTAGTATACATTAAGTATTCAGGTGCTAGGAACGCCTAGTGCTGAGGAGCAGCCGAGCAGCTATTATAGCAAGGGTGGGACGCATTAAAAACTTGACAATATTCAGTGATCACCACATGCACTACATCTATATGTAGAAACAAACATGACTGGCACACATATTAATAAACATTAAACAATAAATAAGCAACAAGTAAAACAATAAACAAATAATTGATAGCTTAACTGCAACTGTCTGAACGTCAACAAAAAAAATTCGTCGTTGTTTTAAGGTTTCTGTGCTTCTTTTTAGCAACCTAGAGAAGCTTAATCTTAATGCAAATCTTAATTCATTGACTGCCTCGTTGGTTGAGCGGTTGCAAGCGCAACTGCCGATCGGTCGATTCAGGGTTCAAACCTGGATCGGGTGCTACTGGATTTTTCTAATTTAGAATTTCTAGTAGTGACTTGGAGTCTTGAATTGTGCCCGGTGTATGGCAATAGGCTCACCACCTATTCCATGGGATTTGAACGTAACTAGTGAAACGTGGGAGTGTACTACAGTCCTCTGCCAATCCCTTCACGGATTACAGGCGTGATGTTACTCTTTTAATTAATTTTACCGATTTTTTCCCGAAACAGCTATTTCGTAAATACTGCAATTCTTAATACGTATGCAGCGCTGACGTATCAGGGGACAGACAGAGTAGGCATTTTGTTAGCATTTGAATAATAATGTATCTTTACCCACGTCATCGCCAATGTCCACTGCAGTTTGTTGTATACGAGTATATACAAAGTGCAGGTTTTACCGCGGATCGCTTACTCACCGAGCAGCCATTTGAAAGTCCAGGACTGTTTTGTTAACAAATAAATTGAGACTGAGTTTTATGTAACAAGAATTCGTATTTTGCAGATGTTACATTGATCGAGGGGTAAGACCGATTATTAAAAAATCGGTGAAGTGAACAATATTTACTGCTGAGCCGATATTTGTGGGCTCATTGCACGTCACATAAATCAATTGCCATCATATTCACAAAAGGAACTGGCAGATAAAAGAAAATAGATGCGGAATAAATTATATTTATTATTCATACCTATAATAAAAATAATAATAAGTAATAATCGACCCATTTGTCATTCCACTATTGGAATATGGGGCCTCCTCTCATATTGAGAGGGTTAAGGCCATAGTCAGCCACATTGGCCGAGTGCGGGTTGGCAAACTTCACACACCTTAGAATTTTTTTTTTGTAAATCTAAATGTACAGGTTTCCTCACGATGTTTTCCTTCACCGTCAGCAAGTGATATTTAAAGTTAAAACGCACTTTTGTACAGAGGTGCGCGCAATGGATTTGAACCCAGCACCCCCGGAGTGAGAGGCTGAATTCTTAACCACTGGGCTATCACTGCTTTTCATGTCTGCCAAGCTGTCCAAGTACAACTTAGCAAACTTCACATGCCTGCTAGAACAATACGGAGATTTCTAATACAAATACATTTCACTAGAGCAAATGACAATTTATATTAAAATCGAACGTAACCTGATTGAAAGTCAAAGTCGCTTGCTAGGAAGCCGCACGAAATGGATAAATAAAATAAAACCCACAAGGGTATACCCGTAAGAGAAAAACATTGTATTTATCATAGTTACTTGTTATTGATTGTTGGTCAACGTGTTTCGCATGCAACAGGACACAACAATATTGTAAATAAATATATAATTAATTAACGGCCCTGTATTGCACAATGCGAAGTAATTACAAGCAAATGAAATCCGAACAAAACATATGCGTAAAATTAAATGTTACTCACAATATATGTGATACAGAATTTAATGCCGTTGGTCGAGTGGTTGGAAACGTGACTGCTGAACTAGACGTCCTGGATTCGATTTCTATATGCTATTGAAAAAATGTAACATCGTGCCTGTAAACCCGAAGGGGTAGACAGGCGAGCGCAGTACACCCTCACACCTTTTGCCTGTTTATACTACTATTTACTAATTCATTTTAGCATTCTTCTGGTTCTAACATCGAACTACAAACATAGGCCAGTCTTATATTGTAATTTTCAGAATTTAATTTCATATTAATAAAACGCCGCCTGTTTTTCCCCCTTAAAAGCAATGATAGCCTAGTGGTTAAGAATTCAGCCTCTCACTTCGGAGGTGTTGGGTTCAAATCCATGGCGCGCACGTCTTTACAAAAGTGCGTTTTAAGTTTAAATATCATTTTGCTAACGGTAAAGGAAAAATCGTGAGGAAACCTGCACATCTTAGAATTTATAAAGAATAACATTCTAAGGTGTGTGCAGTCTGCCAACCACCACTTGGCCAGGGTGGCAGACTATGGCCTCAACCCTCTCAACCGTGGAATAATAAATGGGTTGTACATATTTTTTTGTATTTCCCCGAGTGGATCGAAAGAGGAGTATGGTACCTACTCCAAGTTTTTACCATCATCATCATCATCATCATCATCATCATCAGCCTATAGCTGTCCACTGCTGAACATAGGCCTCCCCCAGAACGTGCCACGCTGCTCGGTCCTCCGCCTTCCGGAGGATCGCCGGTAGGCATTGGATGAGGAAGGCGGAGTTTTTACCAGTTATGTTATAATTATGTATGTATGTCACGTGGAATAGAGGCTGAGCAAATTGCCGTTTGTCGTGCGCGAAATTCAGAAGACTAGTGTCCAATAGTGGAATAATAACGGGTTGATGATGAATATAATACATAATTAATAAATATTTATCTGAAGAATACAATAGCACATTTTAACATTGTAAGTGCGGGTTTTATTAAACACTAATGGCGTTCCCGCGCTCTCTAGCGATCTCTCGTTGCGTGTACATTACGATCGGTGAGAATTCGTAAAATGTGTTAGATAGAATCCTTAATTAAGAAACAGAATTTTTTTTTCCACTTAGTATAGTGTATCATTTTATAGGTAAACCAAAAAAACAAAAATCGCTGCATATAAACATAGTTTAATAAATTATATGTATAAAAATAGGAAAATGAATAAATAGCACAAGATATAAGCAACAAATAACATTACATATTCACAAAAGTCGTATCAAAGATTGACCGATTTCACTAGCTTACTAGATTCAAATGTCCAATTCAGCACAGTTCATATTCGATGGCCGTGAAGATAGAGAGGCTACATTAGGTCCTGCAAAGCATTATTTTTCCAAAACACGCTCAAGCGTCTCCACGAGTTACGCAAAGACGCCCTCTTCTTCTGGTTCCTTTAGGGCACTTGTGATCGCCGATACCAAAACGATTTTCAAAACTTGGAACAGGCTCGATTTCTATTGCTACGGCATCTTCAGCTGGTGTCACTTTGTCAACTATCTCCTTCACTCCCTGCTCGTTTGATTTCTTCATAACTACTGGTGGGTTGAACTGCTCTGATGTGGGTATTATTGCGTTATTAATAGATGGCGCTAGCGGCTTATGCATCTTTCTACCCTCATTTGAGGTTATCTTGATATGCGCAACGGGATGACCGGTCCTTACATCTTCCTTAATATTCACTCGCACTGAAATCCCTTCTGGAGTAACAGGGAAGTCTTTCAGCTTTATGTAACGGCTTTCAACAGACACACATAACAATGCGCATAATGCTATTGTAATACAAGTATAATCAGCCATTTTAATATTCTCGTATTTTCTCGTCTGCTCTTGACGACTGTGTCCTTGCTTTTGCTCTACTAGACCTAGTGATGTTTTTATATGAACTTGCCAATATTTTCCTATTACCCGTTGTGAAGTACAAAATATGAAAAACTCCCATAACGTCAGCCTGACATTTTCCCTTTAATAAACTATGGACATTGTGGTGTTATTTTCGTTTCAGTTAAAGGATGTTATGCCGTCCTACGTAATACCATAACTGGCGAAGCAAAAAGCATAGTCTGATGTTTACGTGTATAAACTATTTTATTTTTTATCACTATAACATCTAATGTAACATCACGCCTGTAACCCCCGAAGGGGTAGGCACAGGAGTGTACTAAACTCCCACGCTTCACCAGTTACGTTTACCACTGTGTAAATAATAAAGAAAAAAACGTCCAAGGTTGTCCAAATTTGTTATTTTTTATTCATCACCTTACACGCTCGATGCGTTTCTTAACTCTTCTCGTGTTACAAATGTCCGTAGAAAAGGGTAACTATTTACAATCGATTTGCCGGTATACCGTTTGATATATTGATATATAAAAATAATAACAGCGGCAGACAACATATTACGTTTATGTAAGCAGTACAGGAATTCCCCCGTTTGCATATCATTTCTAAAACTAGCTTAAACTATTGTACAACCGCAAGCGTAAATACCAAATGAATATCACTAATATGTGGTAGTTAATGCTACATACACATTTATGCGTAGCATCATGTAGGTATGTAATCCCCTAAGAGTTAGGCAGAAAGTGTAAAACATTCCACCGTTTTATCAGTTACGTCTACATGGCCTCGTAACTTCTAAATATATCGAATATTTTGACGCTGTTTTTTTGTTAGAAAGTTGACATGATCGAGATGTAATTCATGAATTTCAGGCGTTTGATGATGAAAATAAGAAATGAGATGACGATGATCATCATCATCATCATCTCATTTCTTATTTTAAAAATTGTCTTACTAACTTTCACAGATCTGATTGATTTATTAAATATTGCATTTTGTTACTTCAATTGAATTTCCAAGACGTGCTAACCTCGAGCTGATGATGTAGCATTAAATAGTTTTACGTTGACGTGACATCAAATACTATAACTTCTTTGTTTCATCGAGTTTTAATTCACAATGATTCTAAAGAAGTTGTACTTTATAAGAGTTCTTTATAAGCGGAACCACTCAAAGGCATATAACTAGGTACACGCCTTGTGAGGGCTTTACCGCGCGAAGCAACTCCTTCTGTGCACGTACCTATCTCGGCCTCGCTCGTAGCAAGTGCCCTCGAGTTACGAGTAGTCGATTCATCACGTCACATCATCACATGAGTCTTTACTATTCCACTGCTGGACATTAGCCTTTCCCAAAGCATACCACGACACGCGATCTTCCGCCTATCGCACCCAGTCGTTACCACGCGTCTTTTTACGGTCACCGTATTAACCTAGAATTTTATTTATTTATTTAGGTATTCATTTATTCTTTCTGTAACATCTTATGCTAGGGGATACAAGGGCGTACTTAATGCCTAATGGCATTCTTTTCCAGTCAACCCCGGGTGATGGAGAGAGCTTATGGTAGGTCATAGTATAAAAATATATAGATTTGATGATGGTATATGATATTATATCCCAGTGTGAGTCCCACTTTTTATTTATGTTAACAATAAAATGAGTGAGAATAAATTGTATACGCGATTGGAGTCTAGTCTCTTTGTACTTTTTAGCATATTTGTATCTATTACGTATCAATGTTCTTAATTAACGTTGTTCATACAAATGTATATTGCAAAATGTTCTCCAGAATTGGTGTGAAATTAAACTATTATTCATCGACACAATCAGTTTTATCTTATATATAAAATTCTCGTTTGTTATAAGATACAATATGTTAACATTACAATATATTTATGAACCTTAATATTGTTCGAACTCGCCTCATTACAAACTATCAGATTATAAAAGGCTGATATCTCTGTTCTTACAACTTCTACTAAGAGTGACAATTAATAAATGTATCCATTCTATGTCCACAGACTGTGTATTTAGGTTATATAACTAATTATTTCGTAATAATATGCATAACAGCTCCAAGCTTTATACAGCAATGTAATCAGAGAATTCTATAAACAATTGGAATGCCCACGTAAAATTATGAAGATGATCAGTAATGATTTAACATGCTATTTATAAAACTTGTCTAACTCTTACATGTTCCTAATACTTATCTGCGATGTACATATCATAATAGGATAAAATAAAACAATTATGAGGAAAATGTAAAAGAAATCCACGGTACGTGATAAGACGCCCTAATTTTGTAAGAAAAACCCTAGCGAATGGAAATAACAGGCGCGGCACCGTGCGGTGCATTTGCATAGCAAACTAGTAAAGTAGGTACTCGAGACCTTTGAGTCCTAATGGGGAAACTTCGCACACATGACGTGTATCGTCAACAAATATCCCGATTATGTAAATAAATATGTAGCCTGGTGATTTCACTGATTCATATGTAGTCAAGAACACGAAATGAGCGCGTGTTGTTGATGACTAAATGATGTTTTCAATTCCCAGGTACTAGGCGATCGAGCTTTGCTAGGACGGAAATATGAACAGAATTAAACTCATCAGAATTCATATATAAGTACATCTATTATTATTCGTTTTTTGTCAATTGTACTGATTGTTTTTGTCGATAATATTCTTCTAATAATTTAAGTTCCACTGCCTCGTTGGTCGCGATTGCAAGCGTGATGAGATGATTGAGAGTTCATGGGTTTGAGCCCGGGTCGGATACTATTGGATTTTTCTATCTTAAAATTTCTAGTAGTGGCTTGGAGTCTGGATTTGTGTCCAGTGCTTAGGAATAGGCTCACCGCGTATTTCATAGTGAGATGTATGTAAATGTTGGTAACTCATGAAAAGTCGGAATGTACTGCACTACTCTGCCTACCTCTTCGGGTTATAAGCATGATATTACGTTACGTACAAAAAAAAACGAAAGTTCCATATTCGTTTTTGTATATTATTCTAAGTATCAGAAGAATGAGATTGATTTCATAGTTGAATAAATTGAATAAGAAGGGGAATGATTTCATAATTGAATTTAATTTGTTCTAATTAAAATATGTGTCAAGAATGCTACGTATAAAGAATATGTAGATATACTCGAAAGTTCCATATTCAATTTTTTTCACATTCCAAGAACAATTTACAAGAACGAGAGTGATTTCATAATAATTCAATTATGCAATGTACATAATGTAAAACCGCTAATCCACGGTTTCAAAGTTACAATACAATTCAGTCACAATTGAAGCAATCATTTATTGGAAAATCCACGTCATATTCGCGGTAATTCCAGAATATTGAGTTTATTGACTGCATTGCTTAGGTGCTGGATGTGATTTGCAAAGCTAATGTGTGATTTCACAATAAATGGCGAATTTAAATTTTATGTGCAGTCGTGTTTTCCAAATTATTTTACCATCACACTAGGTCCCTTACAGGGTAGGCATATAGCACCGAGTGCCAATTTTTTCTATCCTTACAAATATTATAACGTGCTCTATCACCATCATCAGCTTAC
>DWME01007106.1:0-12933 GCA_018244795.1 Parelbella ahira ahira
TCACATGCGTCACACTGAGACTGGCCAATCAGAGGACGCATCCTGAATCACGCTATCGAAGTTCCATAGAATCTCAGCATATATACAAGTTCCGAAGTTAACATCAAGACTGCGGTCCCCAGGCAGCGACACCGCCTGGCGGGAGATCTCCCCTTTTCCTCCACACAATCATTATTTCGATCCCCAAATATCATTCATTGTCAAGTATGATTAAAAGTCGTCATCGGTAGCCGGAAGCGAGAACTAAATATAACATTTTTGCTATAAGATATATTTAAGTATACAACAGATATAAAGGAAAGTAAGCTACTATCATACCCAGTAGCGACCTCCCAGGCCTTGATAGTCTTGTCGCGGCTGGCCGAGTAGACGATGTCGCCGCTGGGCGAGAACGCGACCGAGGATACGTTGTGGTCGTGGCCGTGCATCGTCTTCACGCACTCGAAAGTTTGGTTGAAGTCCCACAGCTTTATGGACATATCCGCGCTGCATGATACTGCAATGTATATATATATTACATTTAGTTTTTAAATCATTTCAATTTGGACAAGAGTTTGCGAACACTTTTAATACGACTTTCTTCATCATTCACTTTCTACAATACTATAAACCTTAATATTACAACAAAACAAAACAGACAAATTGTTATCTGGCCAGGTTGCTGTTCATAAATCATTGATAGTATCAGAAATTATTGATGGTACGATAATAAAAATCGGCCATAACGCAAATAAAAAGACAAGTCACAATAAAACAAAAGCATCAAAAGGAACAAAGTAATATTATAATACATAATGTTTAAGAAAGTGACGGGCCGAACCGTCACAGAAAAAACCTCACTGCACTTTATTTCCTTTATAAATATATCAGCTCTAAGACCCGTTCTACAAAGTGCATCATTACCTAGTAGTTTTCCATGATGATCGAAAGCGATGTCCTGAACGGAGTCGGTGTGCCCCTTAAGGGTTCGTTCGTACTCGCCACTCTCGAACTCCCACACCTTGATGGTGGCGTCCTCACTCGAGGAGACCATCAAACTGAACACTGGGTGAAATATTACCTGCAAATATTTATATAAAAAAAATATTTTATTAAAAAAAACTATTGTACACCACCTACAGATCCTAGACTGCATCTCACTTTCCATCAAATGAGATTGAAGTCGAACGCGAGCCTATTTCTACATAAAAAAAAGTATAACAAAAACAATATTATGAAACATTTAATATCCGATCCAATTGCTATTTTGTTCAGGAATTTTTGGAATGTTATCCGGTCTCTAAAAATTCATGGTATCAGACATTATGTCCTTATGCTATATTGGATATTAGCATCATATTAAAAATTTGCTAACAGTTATTTATCAAATAATTAATAGATTATTTTGGAAAGTAGTACAAGCACAAAACATCTCTCTAACAGTGTCCTGAAAACCTTGGAAAATGTTTACAGACATGTTCATGTAAAAAAGTATTCAGAAAGGAATATAACCTACTTCTACTACAAGAGGTTATGTCGAAAGTTAAAATCTACATTTTATTCTACAAAAAAATTTGCTATTAAGTAATTTGTTGGGAGGCTGAAAAATTCCATAGCTAGTGATGTAAAAGGCTCAGTAAATAAAATAAATAATCTCTTTATGATAAACGTTATTATGTATAGGAAGTTGGCAGAATATTAACAATACTTGATGTAAAATAAAGGCATTATGTTATTATTATTATTTTACATTAGGTGTTCTTTTTTACATCGATTTCCAAGTTATCTTTGTTATTGTCAATGTTTATGAATATTAATATAATTAATAAATAAATAGAATATCTAAGCATAAGCTTTGGGCATTTCCATTTGTCTCTGGTTGGAATCGAATCCACCTTAATGTCTCTCAAAATAAACTCTCTACCACTACAACAGTCTTTCCCAGAGTGGGCGCTGGAGGCCTAGAGGGGGGCGGTAAGGGGCTCAGGAAGAATTGGGGGGCGCTGATGTGATTAAAGGGGACAATGGGTGATTTGTAACTTCAGCTACTCAATATTTTAAAATTCAATGCAATTAAAATCTACACAACATCCATTTATTAGTTCATATTTATATCCCATTTCTATTGTATAAATATATACTAAGAATATTGTCGCGGACTAGCTGAGCACTTGCCGGACGGGGGATTTTTTAAGTACCTAATCTAGTAAAAATAATAAAAAAAATATTCTGAAATTAGAAGTTTCAATTATAATTCACCTTTGGCGCGAAAAAAATATATTGAACGATTTACTTGTAATCCTGTATTATAGTCATATAATATAATATTATAAAGTTGTATTGTTATTGCTCACAATCAATGTTGATTATTGTTAATTTTGAATAAAATTAAATACTCTTAGTATTGTAAAGTTGCATTATTATTGCTTTCTTTTAGTAAGAAAAGTCTCGTTTAGAATATATGTCTTTTACAATAATAAGAAAAGTCTTGTTTAGAATATAGGTTTAATTAAAACTTCAGGTGTAACTAATATGTTATTCAGATTTATATGGTGAAAAAACTGGGATAAGTTTGTTTAAAACGAAATAAGTTTAGGAACCTCTGCACTACACTAACGGGCCGTCAATTATTGCTTAACACACGTATATTTTTTGGGGTTAGACAGTTTACTGTAACACCAACCCAAGGTCTATCTTTGTACACTCACGCCGATCACAGCGGAGACAGCGACTTTGTATATTTTGGAACTATCATTTGAATTAACAAAAATCATGTATCGCTTGTAAAGTAGGTGACAATATATTTGTTTGTAATTGTATTAATCGTAGGTTATCTGATCTAAAGGATTTTATAATACACCCACACACCCAAACGCATGCAAAAACGCACACACGCACACACACAGGTAGATTAACTGTTGAAATATGGTAGTGTACTACACTCTGCTGCCTACTGCCTATTACAGGCGTGATGTTACTTTTTTAACACAAATAAAGGTAGTAAACTATATTCACTTTAGTAATGGTAGCTCGATGGCCCGTGAGGCAGAACTTCTCCGGCGGGCGCGGGATCCACTCGGCGGGCGTGCGCTTGGCCCGCGTCGGCGCGCCCTCGATGAACTCCTTCTGCGCCTCGGATAGTTTCGATTCTAACTCCATTACCTGAAACGTTCACGGTATTCGGTATTATTTATTAACACTGTTATACAGAAAAGTTACCATTTTTCTCTGCCTGTTTCAATCCACTTCTGGTTATATACACCTTGCCAAATCAACATTCTTATAATTTTTATTTTTTTAATTACATGATAGGCTAGAGTTTGACTGCGATCCCGCCTGATGGAAAGCGCGGATGCGTCCCAAGACGGAGCACGCATGGCTAGGAAAAGCCTTTTCACGCTTGTTTTGAAGAGTCACAAGTTATATGTGTCCGAGAACACAGACGGCGGCAGGGTGTTCCACTTCTTAGCCGTCTAAATAAGAAAGGTGCAACCAAACCGTTTCGTTCTGGCCATTGAAATGTCCACCAGATAAGGATGGCGTGCGTTCAGATGTTCGGTGTAGAAAAATAGCAGTTCCTGCGCGCACTCACCAACGTGTGTAATGACACACCATTGTTATTAGCATACTATTACTATTTTATTCCACTGTTTTTGACAATGATCATACGCTAGCGATCTGGGTTGGAAATCGGTGAATAATACTAAATCACTGAATTAAAAAAACCCCTTAGATATTTTATATTTCGACTGAGATGTTGTTCTATTTTTTATTTCGATTTAATTAAAGTTTAGTTAATACCACACGTTATACACAAGCAAAAATTTGACCAATGCGTGTGCACTTCTGAAATAAGATTTTTTGTTTACCATCGTCGTTACAGGAACTATCAATATACAATAAACATACAAAAAACTTTACCTAGCGAGTAATCTACTTATAATTGAAAAACGTATCAAAATTAGTTATTATTCTTAATTAGTATTAGGACGTAATTTTGTTATATGCAGTAAGTGCTATGAAGGACGAACTTCTCTTTTAATGAGATCAGCCGCGGGTCGAGGATCGTGGCCTACCTAGGATGTTGCCTCTGTCCAACATCGGAATCATAAATGACGATGTGACAAAGGCTGATTTGATAATAACAATGACATACGATATAACCGGAAGAAGCAGTCGGACATATTCTGAAAGAAAAACAACTGAAACATCCAAGCTATACTTAAAAATATTTATGTGAAATCCCAACTACATTCCATCTTTTCTGTTATATATAAGTCATACTCCAGTCATTATTTGTCGCTGGCAAACAGACCGGAAATTGTTGGCCGCATGTCGAGCGGGGTGCGCAGAATTATGTCGCATACGAGGCATATTATGTGCGATATTAAAGCACGGAGCGACCCACGAAGAGGTTGCAACGAAATGGCTCCAACGCGCGACCCACAACCGTCTCGGAGTCTGCGATCGATCGAGACCGATGCTCGAGAGCCGCGTTTTAACAATACCAGGCTATGACTTGCCTTACTTCGTTGTTAATTGATTATTACTCACTAAATTTTATTTGTGTAAGTGGATACTATATCTTCTACCATTGTATTATTATTGTCATCATGCAAGGTGCTTTACTGGGTAGGCAGAGACAACAAAATGTCAAATATAACAAATAGGTTACTAATTAATAATGAAGTAAATAAATGTAACCTATTTACATATGCGGGTCGTTACAGATGTGGAAAGAATATATTATATAACATGCAAAAGTGCAGTTTAAATGTTGCTAGATAGTGTGTATTCAACATAACCGATATAATTAAAAACAACATCTTACACTCGATATTACCTAGCAATAATATAATTATGTGGTTTCCTTTTTCTCTATACAAATAATGCGGTTTAACATATTTAATTAAAGCCTTATCTTTCTAAAGTAAACGATTATAATTTTGACAATGATTGACATATCTTTTAAATATATAGTGACCCAGTAGCGATCGAAATTCGATCGTAAATCATAAAAAAAACCGTTTGAGCATTTTCTAGGTTCTAATGTCAAGGACTACGCTTATATAAATCTTTCCTATGTGCTACCTTTTCACAACAATCCGTCTCATGTCCGACATTGACAATAAGAACGTAAATAATAAGTTCATTTAAGTTATACATATTACACATACATTTTAGCTTGCTGCACTCCTTCTCGATGTAAGCTTTACCTATACCAAGTCCTACACTTCTCCGTCCGCGCAATTTTCGTAAAAAGGGGTACAAAGTTTTTGCTTCACGTATTAATATATAGATGAGGTGCCGAGCCGAAAGCTTTTGATAACATTTATCAACATCTATTGATAAGTGTTACCGCTATATTGTATAACGAGACCTTGATCTGAATATTCGTGCTTCAAACTGTGACTCATGGTCCATGTGCAAGTGTATGCACTTGCGGAAGTACAATATTTGAAACGCACACAACACATTCAACTGTGAATTGTATGGACATTTTCTTACTGCGGATTTCGACGGTTTTATTGACTTTTTTACATGATAACATACTATATATACATACATAGATAAAGTTAAAGCCGGTGCTACACTGAGTATTTACTTGTTATATAATTAAATAAACATGGCTAATAGCCTTAACCCTCTCGTTATGAGGAGACACATTCCGAAAATGGAATGATAAAAGGGTCGACAATATTTTTTTATAATTTTATAAATAAACATCGGTGAGATTTTAAGCAAAATACCCATATAAGTAGGAAATATGTACTGTACGAGTTACAGTGTTTCCTACCGAAACCTTGCTGTACAAGGTCTGTCGTAGAGTATGACAATATTTTGTTTCCTTCAATAAGCATATTGGCTCGTTCAATTTGGAAGCGTTGTAATATAGAAACACACATGACCCAGATGGTCAGTGAAGGGATGTGTAAGAAATTCAGCGCCAACCACGGCGGACTTCGGCAAGGTCCGAGTATTGTTTTTAAGTTTTTCGATATATTTATTATGTTTTTGAAAAAAGCCTAATATTATAGAATAACGATAACTTTTGTTTTATATTAATTATACATTTTGTTTATGGTGTGCCAACAATACTATAAAAAAAAATAAAAAAACTACAAGTAACAAAAATTTCAGCCTCGTATAATTGCCAAGTTTTTACAGAGTTGAAGTTGAAATGAAGGCTATTCGAGAATTATAATGTCTTACTTATTATACAGCTAATTAACTTACTTAAGCATTATTTAATGATAAGTAAAAGCCAATCACAAATATGATTAAAATTCTACGTGTAAATACACAAGCTATGTATCTGAGAATCGTGTAGAAATTCTATTCAACACAGTGTAATCTACCCCCTGTAACTCTTCCTCGATACTCTGCAACCCGGTCACCTCAAACAAGAACATAAACTGCAAGCCGGCGAGATCGCAACCAATCACGAGCCTATCGGATAGTAATAACAATAAAAGCTTTTTTGCAAACCTCTCGCTCCTTTCTTTATTGTCTAATGGTTAATACTTTTGTCGCAAAACCTACCCCATATTTTCCAATCATAATAATGCAAGGGTTTTTACTATCCAGTACTCCATCTTTTTTTCTAATAATGACAAAATTTGTTTGTGTCATTAAACTTACTGCACATGTTTCAAATTAATTCCGTCATGCCGTCGCTTGCTAAGTTGCTAACTCTATTCCGTATAAAAATAAGTTTTAAGACATCTTATTATCCGTCCTTTTCCTTGCTTTTGAAACAAACACTATTTTTAATAGAACATTTACCCTATATTTTTCTCATTATCTTTTATATAGTAACGAGAAGAGTTAGAAAGTGACCACCAACCTTCTTCTGCAACCTGATCACCGAGGTCCACTTCTTCTCGAGGAGGCCGCCGAACTTGCGGTCCATCTCGCCGCTCATGTCCGCCTCCTTCTTGAACGCTTCCAGCGCGTCCGTGTAGCCATTGCTGCCCAGATAGTCGGCGATCGCTTTGTTCCTGAACAATACATAGAAATATGACATCATCATCATCATCGTCACATGCAGATTCGGACGCAATTGTGGTGTTTGAGTGGAGGGACAATTATTTAATTTTTACGAGAAATATGGACATTTTTTTGGGCATATATTAACAAAATTTTTATCATTTTTAAACTGTTTACAGAAATGACTACGGCTCTGGAATACTACCGGGTTTTGATGCAAGCATTACAATATTTAATATTGATTTTTTTGTGGAATATTGCCGTATTTTTCACTAGTGTATTGCTCTACAGAAACTATGTCCATAAAGTAACAAGATGACGTTATTACTTCAATTGTGACCAAAAGCGGATATTGCCGTCTTTGATATATGACTCATATGTACAAATCATGCAAGTGTAAGGAAAACGACAAGTTTGCAGGTTAGCGACACGTCACTTAACCACCGACAGTCAAACGTGTTCTAAATAGATAAACACGTCCTTGCGGCGGCTCGCGGGCAATAAGAGCCCGTATCCGTAAACTTTGAAGTTTTTACCTTCAACGGTAAACAACTATGACGTTTAAGAACCGGGGTTGAGTTCGTCACATTGTACTAAATGTTTTTAATATTATATCTTGGGACATCTCCATACATTCAAAGTAAGCTTCAAGAGAGTGGCAACCAGACGACTGATAAATAATTTACATTACGGTAATACATTAAGGTAGTCTCTGCCTAGCCCGATGTGGTCATATCATAGTAATAGTAATATCTCAAAAAAGTAGGCATAAGAAAAAAATATATCAGTGTTTTACATTGGTGAAAGAAGATAACTGCTAGCATTATACATTCACAGCTCAATTTAACGTCCTGCTATCCTAGATAATCTGTTTTTTCGGGTGCGATATATTTTAAATCATCATCTTTACTGGCAATGAGCTTTTCCATTTAGGAATCAATATTAGGATTTGTATACGCAAGGGAATGCTGGCAATATTCTGGAACTATCCGGCTGTTCAGTGGTTCAGTGCTGAGGTAGGGGTTGTGAGTTCGATTTCCATTAGGAATAAAAATTTCTATGATCTATATAAGCGTACTTAGATACAAGTTTCTGAATATTTATATCTAAGTATTTACGTACAATAACCTTAATTAAACTCCAGCTAAACCAATTATAGCTAAGGCATTCTAAATGACGATATGGGGAAATTACGAGCATATTGGTCCGTTTCATCATTATCAACATAACTCGCAACGAGCTATTAAAGCTGGGAGCAAAAGCTCGTTAGCCGCAAATTGATCGTCCGATGCATTTCCGATTAACGCAATCATTATGTCACGCGGTCCAATGCTATTGTATTAATACCGTTACATACCAACCTATAATATGTACTAATATAACATAAAGCGCGACTGCTAATCAACTAATCCTGGGTTCGAATACCGGGACGGGCACTATTGGTTTTCCTTACTTGGATTTTCATACTTAGATTTTCTAGTACAAATGACCAGTATTGGCTCCGAGTCTGGATCTGTGCCTGGGTATGGCAATAGGCATCGTATATTCCAACGTAACGTAACATCACACCTGGAATTCTCGCAGAGGTACGCAGAGAAGTGTACTTCCGCGATTTACTAGTTACACTTATGTCCCAACATGGAATAGGTTGTGAATCTATTGATACTAATATATTGCGTTAAATATAATGCTATAGCTAAGTACCGAAGCCGGTAGCTAAGCTGTAATATATATCTTTGCGGCCCTTATTAGTCCAGTTATGTACTGTTATACCGAGACATATCATGCTATATCTGTTCACATATGTATGTCAACGACGTACGAAAGATATGTACATATTCTATAACTGCGTGTGCGGTCACTCGAGCGTTACTACAAAATATATATTAATATACTTTGTTATAATATATATATTATAGCTGTATGTACGACAATCTTTGAACTGCGCAATATTAAGATTAATGCGAAAGATCAAAATATAGCAAGTTATGCGCGCACAGGTTGCGAACAGTACGTCCTCCCACACGTTGCTTTCTAAGAGAAATGTTATTGACGCTTTATTCATTATATTGACACGGTGGGAGGTGCTTTATTTATTTATTGCAGGTATCGACGCTTCGCCTTCATAATGTGGAGCAGAGCGATTTGTGTTGTATCGTTTTATGTTCCATCTGAAACAATTTGTGATACGGTAGGTGAAGTATACTGGGAAATGTATATTGTGTGATATTAGAATTTAATGGTTCACTACGTCATATATAGCGGCCTCCTACTTTCTCACCAAAGAAGATTTTTCTTGAAGTCTCAAGGGATGAAATTTCAAAAAAATAGAAACGAACAACTTTTTCGTATTATAAGCGCGGACATATTCTTTTTTTGTATTCGTAACTTCAAAATAAGAAAATTTCTACCCAAATGTTATCCCCTGAGGGGGGTGGTATTTCAGAAACTCTATTGTTAGCGAGAACTCGCGTCATAAAAGGAACCCTCTGTTCAAATTTCACGCTACGAGCTTGGCTAGTTTAGGCTTTGCGAATAGCTGAGTTGGGAAGGATATTTCTTTTTATAGCTACCATTTTTATATTAAGTTTTTAGATCTGTCGCTGGAAGCGCTTTATTTCTAACTTAAGTATACACTATTTTGTTGTTAATAGAAAAGGACTTTAAGCAGCGCTTCATCAAAATCGTTTAAATGGTGAAGTATTCATTCTGGTGATCAATTAAACATCGGCGACGCCCAAATTAGATTCGTGCAGCTACTTTTTGTAAGGTCGTTACTAAAAATAATTGTAGGTATATTAAGCAACGATAACATAGATTATTATCTATGTTATCGTTGCTTAACGTAATACTAATAATACACCAATTGGTATATTAATTGACGTTATTAAGAGTTTTCTATCTCGTCCAAATACGCCGGATATTGGCTGATGAAGCTGTCGGTAGTCTTCGAAACCGTCAGGCACATGAGTATAAATAGTAATGAACCTCGAAGAAGCACGTCAGGTCTATAAGGTTAAAGATATTTGGCATTCGGTGCCCACTGCCTAACCATTAAGGCACCTGGTGTGAATATATAAAAAGAATAATGATATGACACCTATTAGCATCAAAGTGGATCGTACCGTTGGAGTCATTAGATTTAATATTGTCATCAAGGCGTCGCAATAAGAAAAGCTGTAGCAGGAAACGATTAAAGCAATAAAACCACCGCTCGCTGTCTTCCGCAAAACAGCTGTGTTCAGCTGCTGTACATACCTACATACATTCTATGCACTTAGGAATGCGTACTGATGACTTTGCAAATGATCATTTAGCACTCCTTCAACGTACATAGATTTCCAAGTAGTAAAGTTAGGAACAACTTTACATAATATCATTCCTCTGTCCAGATTACACATGAATTATAATATAATATCACGCCTGTATTTCCGCGAAGGTGTAAACAGAGGACTGTAGTACACCCGTTTTTCTCGAGTTCCGTTATAGGTTTATTGTTATACATGAATTAAGCAGGTCCTCCAATCACCGCTATCCACTCGACCTAGACTGCGTATGTTGTAAAATATTCTACCGAATTTACTTCCTCCGTTATAAGACGAACTTGAACAAAGTAACTACGCGAGCAACGTCCCTGTTATATTACCGCGTGTTGTTCGTACCTACGTAGACGTGTTTGTTTGTGTGTTCTTAATGGAAACCTTGTACCGAATAATATCGACCTACAATTACGAGCAAATTTATACGAAAATTCGTGTTACAGTGAGCGTCCGATTTTTGAATTATTTGATGGTTTTTCTTTCATATTTGTCTCGTACTGTATTTACGTGCATGGATTTTACATGTACTTCGGGCAAGAACCTCTTGTACCGAATAAGATCGATCTAAAATTATAAGCCGACTTTTATGAACACGTGTCCTAAATTGTATTATTTGCAGTATTTTCGTGGTGTTAGCGATATTTTCCATTTGTCTCCTCTTCATGCTTATTTTTTGCAATACACAACACGCCCATATTGGAAAGTGTACCGAATCTACTAAGACACTCACTCAATCTATACAGTATTAAAACAGATACGATCTCGGAAACTGATGTATGAACAGGTGTTGACACTAAACACTATCCAAAATGCTCGGACGCCACGTCATCTCACGGTATGTTTTGTTTTTTTATACCAGCGAGTGTATGTAACAGGAAGTTTCAAACAGTTCGCTGTTAATGAGCTTCAAATGTAGGTACCTACTTCTGTTCCTATCTATTGCGCGTATAACATTACGATGGGGTAAAGGGCGCAAGGGAAGCATGTAGGTGTACTGTATATGACATACGAGGCAGATGGCAACTGGCTAGAAAGTTTCTAGAACTTTCCTATTCAACATAACTACGAAGTCAACGTAGCGTTTCGTTTAAAGCCACAATGTATGTATTTTTGTGTTGATTTTTTGAACGATGGTTGCCTAAATATTAATAAAAACGTGCCGTAAAATATTTGCAAAAAAGATGGCTAAAATTGTTATACGACAGGTATTGAAATTTAAAATTTTTGCGACTCGTAAAATGTAACCAGTGAAAAGTGGGAGTACTACACTCCTCTGCCTATGCTTTCGAGGAAATACAGGCGTGATTGCGAATGCACTTGCACGGCATAGTCCCAGTTTAATCTTAATATCTCGCTGAGACAGGTACACGGACAGGCCCCTCGTAGCGCGCCGTGTCTGCCGTAGAGTTCATTCGTCGATTGTTTGTTGTGTCATGTTTCGATATCTACACGGTGAAACTAAATCGATTGTAAAGACAATCAGTCTCGCCGGTGTCCCCATTGTTCGCGTGGGAGCAATCGCGCTGGGCTTTTTATTAGCGGCAGAGAAACGACCGGTCGGATCGTCGATGCTGGCGCTTCGGTTATGTTACTTGAAGAAAAATAGCAACGATATAAATTAAGTCAGCGTTTTTGGTTAGGTAAGTGTGTAAATGTTAGTACATTTTTAGTTGTTTTAAGGTTTCGCAGTCAGACAGAGCTCCGCTAATACTGCCTCACGGCCGCGCACGTCGTACGATTATCACATAATATTATTTAGGTTTTGTTAATTACCACACGACAAAAATATCCTCGACAATAAAAAAAATGTATTGGCGTTTATGGACTGATGATCAAAGAGCGTGACTTTATTTCTATAGAGGGATGTAATGTAATAAGACTACCTACATCTTATATATTGTGGACTTAAATTGTTACCCCTGTATCTCAACCCTGGCGTAATGCCAGGTCTCTTACAGGGTGGGAAAAGAGAATCGGGTTACAAATATATTCCTTCCAAACCTATTCCATATATGTCCTACAACATTCTCCTCATACAAGCACGCGGATTTTGGAGATTGGTAACTCCCCGATCAGCCAGTATCTGACCTATTTGGACAAGATAGGTCAAATACCCAATAAGATAGGTAAAATAGACAAATAATATTATATTAGATAAATAATATTAGATGTATTTTAGACTTTTGGTCCTCATTTATTGTGTGTACGAAACCTCTCAAATGTCTATATCTACAGGATAAACCGTTGCTGGGTGGAAGAGTTCAGTGGCAAGAATGTACCAGCGGCCAACAGCGAAAGTGGTTTAGTGCGTAGAGACGCAGGTCGGACGGGGACCGCTTGAGAAAATAACTTTCACGGTACATTTCCGTCGTGATAACACCAGCTTGAAGAGCATTTACAACAACGTACGTGCATATTAAAATTGCTGAAAGTGAAAAATGTTGTATAATTTAGTATATTAATAAAACTATTCAAAATAAACCGTAATTGCGATTTATTATGATAGAATCTGCCATATATCTATCGTCATAGACAAAATAATTATTACACTATTACATACATAAAAATAGGCGAGGATCATATTAGGCATTGGACAGAAACAGGCTGATGATGATAATGATGATGAAGATGATAAAGAAAATTC
>DWME01007107.1:0-12929 GCA_018244795.1 Parelbella ahira ahira
CGGACTGTAGCCATACTGCAACATGGCTAACTTTATTCAATTTTTGTTATTTAAAAGAGTGCTGGGAGTTTTTTTTTTCTCCGGCCTTTTTCTCCCGGTCTACTATAGCCTGAGGGGCTCACAAAGTCTAAGTACAATGACTAAAACATGGCCTTCATTGAGTGTGTGTATATACCTTATAGTGAATAAAAGAATTTGAATTTGACATTTATAAAGTACTTCAACATAGTGTAATGTTAAAGAGTTAGTGCAAATTGCCTGCTAAGAGAGAAAGAGAGATGCTAGGAGTTACTCTGCTACATGTCATTAAAATAGGTGGTACAACAGTTGCGATAATTTTAGCGAGTAATGGTAATGTAATGATGAATTACTAGTATCTACCGAAAGAAAATAAAATATTTCGTGACAATAATGGATTAAGGGGCTTTCACACGATTTTCAAAGCTCCAGAGTCGCGATAACGGCCACGAGGCTACAGCGAAGTAAATAATCCTTAGATAATCTCCACCACGCCGCAGATGCTGTCTCGAGTCGTTTGATGGATAATTAAGATTAGAGAGACCCTCGTCTTAATTATCGAGGCTCTAATTAGATGCCGGCGTTTGATTTGCATCCTCTTTATTACACCACACTGTCTTATATCATATTTGTGTCTTAAATATCACAGGAAAATCAAATAAATTTACACAATATTTCAATAAATCAACAATATGACCAGGTCACTGGTTAAAGTTGTTACGATAAATAAAACCGAACTGTTACGAAATATAATCAAGAAACGTTATATTTATGATAAATCATGGCTGTTTTTGACGTTTATCATTGTCAAACTAATTTAATCTGTATTCATAGATAATAGATTTCTATACGACGATCTAATTTTTTCAATCGCGTGGAGGCTTTCGCTTGTCATTTGTCAAAAATTTCTATCGCCTACGACATTCTATTGTCTAATTAATTCAACTGGATCACTATAATATATTTAACGGTTTCGTTTCGAAATGGAATCCACTTGTAATCCTTCCACGTTCCGAATATTTATTGTTATAGTTTAACAAATGTGAACAAATATTGTTAATTAAATCACCTGCCCATTTGGATGCAAATGAATTTAGTGTAATATAAAGACCTTATAAAGAATATTTTATAAAATCTAGGTCCGATTTGCATACATTGCTTGTGTAATTTTTGTGGTTTGCTGCACAGTAAAAGGAATCAATGAAGGATAAGGAATGTACATACTCGTATGTGTGTTTGTTCGTGTTCTCAAAAGTATGTGTTTTTTTCATGTTATGCAACTTTATCGATTCGAGTTGCTCATGTAAGTGCCTCTTAGCACATTCTTTTACTCGTGCAATGCTCGGTATCAGCGATCGCAGCGGGCGCTGGGCACCGCTCGCTCGCTCGCTAATGAGCGGCCGCGGCGAGCGCGTCCTTGTTCCTCGGCCTCTACATTTGCAACCGACATCATCTAGCCCACCGAGCACGTAATACACCAATTTCAGATGACATCGTCCCAGAACACTTATCTGTGAATCTGAGCAGGTCACGCGTACATCTCGACCCTAGCGCTGTCCATGTTGGGTGCGATGAGACTTTTATTGCCGTCTGTACACAGAATAGAGTGATTTATTGCAATTGCGCATAGAACTTGCGTGGCCGCTCACGATATTGCCGCTTTTAACGTGCCCATATACCCAAAGTCATCCGGTCTTATTCAGTTGCAATCTCAGAATTGAGTTTCACGCACCCCTTATTAGTGTGTGTCTATCGATTTCGTGTTACAAATACAAGGGAAACCCTCTTTAGAGTCAATATCGTGCGGCGAAATCGAACTTTGATTGCTCGGACAATCCCACAACTCTACCATATGAGATGGAGACCACGAACACCCAACACATACATGGCCCCCGAGCCCATAAACGCGGCTTTCACAGATTACCGCAAAAGGCGAATCAAATTAGTATAGTTCGATTTGCCTTTTCCTACTTGTAGCGATTTCACTCATAAAACCAATTGCACCCCCATACCATTGTTTCGTTACGAAGGCAGTGCTTATTCCCATTTGGAGCGCTGAACCTTTGCTCAGATGCTGTTCCAACACTATCAAGAGAGTGTGATTTGATTTCCAAACGATCGATTCGATCGGAAGAGATTACCATATAAATGTAAGAAACAGACACAGGCTAAATAGGATTCGTTTGTGATAAACATAAATATTCGCACGATTTCATAACGAGATCACAAGGTCACCACCCACTACAGTGACAAAAAGAGCAGGTTTTCCTACAATGGTAGTACGAGTGTTGTTGTGCACAATACATTTTCCGCTTAACTAACACATATCGCATTTTACTCTGAAACACGCACGCCATTCTCTTTTTACTGTTACACATAGAACGTGTCAACAGTCGCTTTTGACACCGGTTTCCTTCGTAGCACTTCTCACGTTTTTTGTGCTGAGCGTTTAACGCGTCGATTTCGAGTGCGCCTGAGTGGAGAAACAGTATAGAGACGGAAGGAGAAGTGGTGGCGAAATGGACTGCGAAGAGAGTTCCTCGAGGTGGGATTTCTGTTGGTTGCATTGTAGTGTTACTCGGGGCGGATGAGAGAGCTACCTTTTCAATCCGGCCGCGAGGCATCAGCAGTAGTAAACGAGAAAACTGATGTTTATAAACCCAACAATTTGACTCCGACGCAGACAATAGAGAAGCACGCTTTTGTTCTTAAATCTGCTCCGTAACAAGAGACCGTACCTCGTTACACTTATTGCCGCGGTAACTCGCCACAAATATGGGCAAAACATTAAGCTCGCTGCAATGATTAAATTATTGCTTGCCGCTGTAACAATGATGCTTATTGAATAATATCATGTTATTCTTAGAGACAGGACTGTAGCAATGGTTCTTTTGTTTAAACTCGATTTATACAGTTGCACTGTCATTCATATTTGTTCGTTTCGACTCACTATCATTTTGATTAGAATCGAACGTCTAATTACGTTACATTAGTTCCGTGCCCTCTGCACACCTAGAAAGGGACCTGGCGTGACTGTATAATAATAATGAAACGTCCCTGATGCTATCATATTTTGAAAGCTTAGCTACTTATTTTACACACAGGTAGGTACCTCTTTTTGCGTCTCTGTTTTCTGAAATGGTCAGCTGGTTGTGAATGCTTTATACATCAAGCGCGCGCCTTTCGTCTATTAAATAAAATAACTGTACGGTAATAAAATTTTAATAAGTGTAAATAAAAGAAATTATTGTAACAAGCTATTAGCGTATACGCTGGCTGTAGTCCGTTTCGGCTCATCATCTGAGCCATACAAACAGACGCACGCAAGAGATGCGGCGATTCAAACGGGCTCCTTGGAAAGTCGCCGCCGGATGCGGAATAATATTAAACGTGGTTGTTGCGCGGGCGCATAAATCTCGTGCCTTCGAGCGGTACACGGCGTCCCGCGCCGGCCGAGCCCGGAATTGGAATTGGAATCGTTGTTACGAACGTCCTGTATTATTTATTGGACGTAATTATGTATAGGACGTTCGCCTTTCTATATAAAAAAATTAGACTCTTTTGTTAAGACTTGTCATCGTATTTTCGTCTTATATTTTGGCTTAACGATGAAATCGCTTGTATTAAACTAGTATATGCTTGGTGTATTATATGTATATCCTCAGCTCAGCTCAGTCCAGTTGTAAAAATGTTCACATATAGAATTTATATAGTAGAAAGCGGTAAGTCGGAAGAGAATGGACACACGCACGTGTCCTCTCATTACAATCATGAGCGCACTTCCTTCCAGTGTCAGGTGATGTTTTAATTTAGATCCGTTTGAATTCATGAAAATCTATTAGAAAATATTTGAAACCTCGAGATGGAAAGTGTTCTGCGGCTCGAAGTGGCCTTCGCAAAGTACTCTCACGTACTGCCGCCGAGATGGAGAAATGAAGCGCAAAACCTCAACCTACATCTTGTAACACGAAGCTATAAATCGCCTGAAACCGCTAAGAACTTTATTGAGTACAATTAGGTGCGATAGAAATCGTTTAGTTCCCACTGGCCAATTAGACCCGATTTCATTTGTTATTAAAGTAAATAGGACCATCCAGCCCTCGTTGATAAATGGTATATATTACATTGTCGGGATTTCATTCTAGTCATACATGGTATATTGTCTTTGGTTTTAACATCAGGTACAGTTAAAGTTTGTTTGTCATTAAACCGACTAAGACTAAGTAAACAAAATTGATGGTGTACATTTTTTGTTCTCATTCACATCTTATTTGCATTGAAGATAATACCAAACACTAAAAGCACTATGCTGACACTTGTTTAAGCTGCTAAAATTCTTGATTCTCGTAGTTTCATTTAATACCGTCACATCCCAAACGCGTCACGCGGTAAAACGAGCGAACTTAATTACAGCTAGTAATTATGCGACATTTTCTCTCGGCGACTATAACTCATTTGCCGTAATGTGAGTTATTACAGTGCCATTTATTTAACAAGTTGCCATCGCGCCGCTGCGTCGGTTGAAAAATTTAAATCTGTTGTGTTATGTATAACGTTCTTAGTTTACCAATTTAGAAAAATTCATATATTATAAAAAAACATTACGTCTGTGATCCCCGACGAGCAAGGCAGGGAATGTAGTACACTCCCACTTTTCACCAGTTATGTTTGCGATCCACGGAAAAGGTGAGGAGCTGTATATCGGGCACTGATCCAGACCTCCGAGTAATTAAAAGAAATCCTACATTAGAAAATCCATTGGCATCCGGCCCGGGATTTCAACCCAGTACCTCCCGATTGGCAATCCCGCTTGCGACCATTCGACCAACGAGGCAGTACCTACATATGTTATGTATAATTTGCTAATTAACTTGAGGACGACTAATGATATACTGAATAGAATATTTGTCATGTATGTAATACATCGTACGTCCTAAAAGTTTGGCCTTGTTAATATAACATATTGGAATAAATCGAAGGTGTTACTTCATATTATATTGATTTTAAATTCGTTGGCAATTTAATAATATCGTGAAATCTAAACGATCAGATCAGTTAATGCGGAAGTGGTCAAACCTGTTCATCATCATCAACGTAAGGTAATCGGTAGACCAATTAAATTGGACCGCTGACATAATTCTTAGTCATATCGATTTAATTATTAACAGCGAACCGTTTTTTCCCGATCTCTTGATTTATTATGCCATGATAAAATTCGCGCTTCTTTTATAGTTATGCAAATAGCTCTCAGCCGCGAATACGTATAATATGCTGAAGTTAATTTAGTTTTTTAAATTCCTCATCTGTCAGCCATTAATTTATTGGCGTCACGTAATTCCTCAGATCTGGTGTCGATAGTGGTGGGTAGTATATGGTGAATAATTTTATTACGTGCGTCCAAATTGATGGTACGGACGTGTTACAAGTTTAATGGGTTATTTTGCGAAGTATAAATCAAAAAGGTATATCGGCGATCTACAGCGGTATTTAGGCGTTTACAAATGTTACTGTGGTATCGCAACGTAGGTTCTCGCGGCGTGAAAACACTCTTATTGTTATTAAGTGAGCATTGTTACAATGTACGAGCGATAGATGCGGCCGGATCGCCTCGGCCATTGTGTTTGCCCCCGCGATACATATTAAAAACAGAACATCGCTCAGACGTTAAATGGCATACAATGTGTACGAATAGTTTCTTAAGTTTTGGTGTTTCGCTGTGTTGTTGTATGACCTTTTAATGTTCTGATATTGAATGTTCTGTGAGTATTTTACCTATATGTATATGATTATGTACCGATTCAAATCTAGACTACTTGCGGATTTATTCGAGATTGTTCTTAGATGGTAGTTTAAGAAAAAGGAGCTCGGATAAAACCGAAACTAGCCCGTGCTCTCCCGACCAAGTAGAGAGTTAAGTCGGTGCCTACATAAATCAATACCTAATATATTTAAATAATTTTCGATGCGACTTTTTTCTCGAATATTCCGGTACATATATGATTTCGGTTCGGTTTTTGTTCAAATTGAGCTTTCAGATTTGTGTTTCACTGTTTGTTCGCTATGTGCATCTAATACTTAGTGGGTACCTCTAGATGGATTTGTACTAACGTAAACCTCTACGTGTGGACTGTGCATCTATGACATGAACCATTGTGTTGGCTTCCATGATAAAGATTGAATAGGAGCGAGCCGCGCGTGCGCAGCGGGCACGCAGTTTCCGGTATACTTGACCCTATTCGCGCTCATTATATCTGCCCAACTATTGTGTTGCATTTGTTGTATTAATTGTAGCTCATTTAAAACAATCGAATGCAACCGCGATAGCGATTACGGCAGCACGAATGTTCTTAAACAGATACGTACTTTTAAAATTAATTGTTTCTACATATATTTCGTCGTTTAAAGTTGTGTCTTAGAAAAACGGGAGTTATTAAATTGAACCGCACGCTAGCTCGCTTTTGTAGTATAAAATGCACAACGATTTAACTGGCATATGTTGCCCGCCTGTTCCTTGTTACTTCACCAGTAAGCCACTTAGCTATCACGATTGCCCTAAATTCAGCGTAGATTCTATCATTGTCATGTGATCTAGCGAATTCGCCAGTATACATTTGATAAATCGTCGTCTGTCGTCGGGCGAGCGGGCAACAATGCTTTTGTGTCTTGCGCTTGCGCAATCGCCCGTTTGCCGCGCATTCGGAATACAGAATCGCGAAATTGAATAACGTGCGCGCCTAATTTTACGCGCAAAATCTCACGTTCGGTTCGCCGATGTCTCGGAATCGGTAGAGAGGCGCTTATCGAACTTCTGAGAACATTGAAACCTGAATAGCCTATTTGGGCGGCTGTTCGATGCGACGCCGTTGTTGACTTCTACCTGTGCAGACTAAATTAGCGCGATACGATGTTAAGACGTGTATTGTTGTATAGGTGCTTCGATATATGAAATCGTTTTATTGTTTGATATTTAGAGTGTTCACCGTCGAATGTACTCCAAAGAATGTGTTTTTCATGACATCGCAATGTGTAATGGGGCTCTTTAAAGTTGCGTTAAAATTGTATTCTTAGTTAAATTTTTCTTTTATGCCTTTTTGTCATAGGAATGCAAGTCTCCACTAATTACGAGTTAGTTTCTAAATAGGTAAACTATATATACATTATAGGTGTCTCTGTACGTGTATCATTTTTAAACCATCTTCGTTCTCTTTCTTCTAATCGGAAAGTAAATGTTGATAATCATTTTGTATTGCAATGAACACAATTAATCGGCGAATGCGAGCGAATATCAGCTCCAGCAGAGTCAAACCTAAAAAAGGAATATGGTTTAATTGTGGCATACCTATACACATAAAATATGACAAATTTCAGTTAAAGGACTTCTCTATTCTTGTACGCCTTATATTAATTCATATAGATAGAAAAGTATTAGGAATACGTCTAGGTCATAAACTACTTCGATTGACAATATAAATCTGAAAACAGAGAGATTGAACAGAGACATTTTTATATTAAGAGGGTGGCGTCTGGCTACTCAAGAAAATCGAATTTTATATCTTACTGCGATGGATTTTCAACTTTTTTCCCGGGACCATTGAGTCGGTTCTCGATATACCGCCACGGAACAACCGTTACGCGAGCCCTTTGAAGGATTTATGAGTACGTGACAAATGAGACTTAATGTATGTTGTCGTTTCTAAGCTCGCGCGCGATGTGCGGAGTGGTGTAGTGAATCGCTCGGCCGCCTGTCGGTCGCCCGCCGGCATATTAACATTCAAACGGCCGGTGATCGTATATCCACATGTAGGTATATGGCAATATGGGTCCCCGTTCTAGACTAATCGGGAAGAGTCGTCGCGCAAATCTCGTTTATCACACATTTATTGGGAACGTTGTTACCCTCTATGGCGACTAATGTGTAGGGCGGCGATGGACAGTAAGAACTACCGGTTACGAGGAATTTATGAAGCCGAAACCTTCACGAGAGTGTCATTCAAGTGTAGTGTTCGGTCTACAGGTGCTTGGCCGGAGTGTCATTGCCACAGTCTTGTTTTTTCTTATACTGAGACTAAATTCCAAAACTATTAATAAATTCTATACATAATTATTGAAAGGCAAATAAAATATCGTTATCAATACTTCGAGATGTTTCGCTGTTGAATACCAATCTCCTATTTTAATCAGAAGGGATAAATCTAACCAAGTCCGTGTTAGCAGACCATTGAGATGCATTCGAGAACATTATGGAGAATTTTTAGTCTGCAGATTTTCTAAAGATGTTTTCTTTAACCGTCATGATATGTAATTATGTATATTCGCAGATGTATAGATTGGTTAACGTAGGTATTGGATATATCTTGTAGAGACGGCACCTAGTGTGACTATGCGCGAGACCGGACGAGACCTTAGCGCGCCGGCAGCGACTTGTAACAAAAACTAAGAGCACAAAGTTTGCGCCAATTTAACGCTACATTTGTGTGGCGTTTACCTTAATGTACTCCATTAACGCGTAATTACATGGAGCTAATTGCTCGTACAGTGAAATTTATATCGGATTATTAATACGCTGCGACATATGTAGGCTAAACGGTCGCGCTCGACATCGGCGCTAAGGAATTGGTGAAAACCCACCGTTATTGATGGCGTTGGAAAGTTATTTTGATGATTATAAACTTAAGTCATGTCCCGAGGGATTCTTGTTTGATGTATTTGTCGTTTTGTGTAGCTCGGTCTAAACTGCATTGATTTCTCGATTGAACTAAGGGATTGTTGATGCCTAATAGGATTACCTCATAACAGCCTGGTATCTGATGAAGAGAACATTTTATTGGTTACAGTATAAATGTATACACAAGATATACATACCTCCATGTGATACATACAGATACATGTGATAAATGTATAAACATAATTATATTAATATAAAATACTTATATTTATAATAGACATCGTGCATCTATAATTAATAATGCAGATATTTATTACTTATTAACATTCGGCAATACCTTTCGTCAAGTGAGAAGTACGCGCTAAACCTGAAACGCCCATAGTATTTTATCCTTTGTAATTATCACACCGCCTCTATTCCCATGGTGCAGGAAATCCATTTATGGACCGTGTGTCCACTCTAACGTGTGATATTATTTATACAAAAGGCTCCTTATATAACTTAGTAAAAATCTCAATTGCATATAATATATAAAATATGATTTCTGCCGAGTGGGAATTGGAGTCGTTTGGTGCGTGTTCTTGTCGCGACACTGGTTGGTTAGTCGCGTTCATACATGTCGCGTTGTCCACTCGCCGTGTTTGTTTGTGCACGTCAGTCGCACCAATATATGTACATAGCTATGCGACTATTGACCATACATAAAATAAGTCCGCTTGTAGACAGTGTGAGCGCTGGCAGTACACGGTGGTTGTGGCGTGCAATAAATCTTGACTGTGGACCACGACAATGCATCATTGCGAACGGTGCGTGTGTGGCGCGGACCTGTGTACATACATATATACATACATATACACGAACAGGGCGCGCGCGGTAAAAACTTGCCCCAATTAATATTTTACATAATATTCGTTTTAATGTATTGGGTACCGCTACAGTGCTACTTAAAATTTTTTTTTGGTTCAATAATATTTAGTTGTAGCTATCCATTAACTTTTACACTCGTAGACCTACTACATTCAGTTACATTGCAGCATAAGTTTATGTCAAAATCGTAACTCATTGTAGGAAACAACGTTTTGATGCGATGCGCTTAAATATTCGCGACAACCCTAATCGCACACAATCATAATATTGTGGTCACCGCGCGTTTGACATTCATGCCCTATAAGTTCCGCACTTTGTCACCCCTTAAACCCCCTTATGTGGTACGAGCCTAAACAAGAAACTGTAATTATTGCTAAAAACAAAATACTATTTTATCTAACTACTTTTATATGCATTTTCTTTTGTTCATCCATGCTCCGCTCATAAATATTAAATAAATAAATAATATGACATGGAGATGTTTTACACTCCGATTATACGGCTTTTTAGCGCTAGCAGTTACCTAATATCTGTGACCTTTGAATTACTGTAACGTTTCGTTTTAATCTTCACAGGATTCTCTTCTGGGTATAGTTTGATATTTGTACTCACTTGACCAGTTGATACATTTCAGATAGCAGACAAAACACAAACGCTAATTGGATATTTCGAAACACTTTCTTGAGGACAGTCTATATCAGGCCACAGCGTAACGCTATTGCCCTATTGCATTATATATGTTATATTTAACATTAGTTCGACTACCACAAAACAGTACGGTACAGTATTACACTGTACTTTAGTGCACTGTGGTACGTACTACAAGTAGACCGTACCGCAGAACAGTGTAGTATAATACAGTACAGCACCATACTTTACTGTACTTTTATATACTGTGGTATATATAGTACCATAGTACAGTAGAGACAGTATGCTCTTGTGAAATAGTGCCGTTGATATTTAGAATAACTATTTAGCAATCCTTTGCCCCTGCTCGCTCTGATCGATCGGTATTGTTGGTAACGATCGTTTCATAGGTAAAATAGCCGGGTCAGGTTCTTTGTCATGTAGTAAGAATACGGATTTTACGGTACTGGCTAATGTTTCTTCTGTTAGATAAGATGTAGTCGTACAAAGTTGACGTCGTGTTGCTCATTAGAGAAGGCTTATGCCCAGCTATGGGATAATGCACAATACAGGCTGATGACAATGATGATGATGAATATGATAATAATGATTTAGTGTTTTGCAAGGTCAAAACGATGTAGCCCCTTTTATTATCATTTATGCATACTTTTGACGTCAATCGGCATCATTCAGGTTCGACCGGAAATCGAATCCGCTATCCTCCGCGGGACATATCCAAATTATAACATGCTAAATTACTTCTAGTTCTATGTATTAAATATATACATTTATATGTGAAGAGAAATGTCTGTAACCCTTTCTAATGAATATTGCGCTCACGGAGCAGTGTCAGTTTGAGTACAGTTATAGTTAGTTTAAGTGCAAAAGATTTTTTACGGAATATATATTACTTACCTTATAATAAATAAAACATGATGTCGTTTCATGTTATTTCTATGGTACTCAGCAGGAATTAACGTTCGCATCTTACAATTTCATTTCATTGTAATTAGATATTTAGGTACAGTATGCTACAAACTCAATAAATAGATATATATTTCTCTATGTTTACATTCAAAGGTGTTAATATATTTGCTTGTGTTGTTGCAGGTAAGCGCCATGATATGAGTTTCCGCGAACTCCGCGCCCGCGCCGCGCCCGCCCGCCGTGTTTGTGCTACGTGTGCGGTATGTGATACGGGTATTAGATGGATTTCTCTACCTACCCGCTGCTAATCTATCGGGTTGCGACGTCGATACTGCCGGATAATCCGCGGATTATCCGCGGGATACTCAGGATGGGAAGTAGGTACCTACTTACGGTACACACGATATTCGGGCTTGTTTCTAGTTTCATTCGACAGAATCGTATATAGACTTTTTTCTGTAGTAAAATACACCATCACACCTCTGTCTCCCCGTAGGGTTCGCAGAAGAGTGTAGTAATACCAATGGTTCCAATTTTCACAATGTACACATGTATATGTCTCATGTAGGTAATAGGAGGTTAGCCTACTGTCATACATCGGGCACAATTCCACACCATGGGCTACTGCTGGAAATTTCAAGGTGCAAAACCCAATAATACTCTGCTAGATCTGGGGATCGAGTCCAGGACCTTTTGGCTAGTAGTGGCGTTTGCGACCACTAGACTAACAAGGCAGTCCAGTTCAGTTCTCTATAGTTTATGTTGTCAATATGCGATATAATATATTTAATTCGTTCGCGTCTAGTCAATATTTTAATAGCAAGTATTTATGTGTTGTAACGCAACATATCGTCGCTCACCTGTCATTTGGTATTTTAAATGTTTTTGAGGATTTCTTTCGACCTTGGATTTGTAATGTAAAGGCCGCTTGCCATGTGTACGCCGAGTGTAATGAATTAATCATCAGAAATATTTGAAGAATTTATTCAATGTGACGATGAAACTTAGCTTAACGATTAGTTATTTTTGTGCGGTTTTTTTTCTCTCGTGTTACCTTTCCTATAGAGTGTATTATTTCGATGATAGTAATATTTATTATCAGTATGATTTGGAATGTCATAGAGATATCAACTGTATCTACTACCCTCCTTTGCCTACTTCTTCGGGGATTACAGGCGTGATGTTGTCCTTGTATAACGATGTGTGCTTAATCGATGAAAAATCTAGTCTAATTCAATCGAACACATATGATATAGTTGGTGCGTTAGCTCTTATAGATATTCTTTCTTATTTTTGCATTTTTTCAAACTTTAAATTTAATTTTATTTAATATGTACACATGTATCTGCTCGTTATCAAAATAGCCGCCGACGCATTCCTGCCCCGCTCATGTCATTTTTATTCTTGTATAACATCGGTTCATTAACCTAAATACTTGTTTGGCATACATACGTAAACATCGAAACGTTCGCGCCGCGCACCGAGCACATGACACATATCTGAACAAACATTGGTCTCATTCGCCTAATCAATATGTATGTACACATCAACTGGGCCACGATCGCAAAACACTCAATGGAAAACAATAAGATTGCGTTCACATTATGTAATTATATGCATTCTATTGCGATGTGTTCGATTTTTAAAACTGACATTTTGTATTAGTCGAAGTGACGTAGCGGTTCTATTTAAATTTTCTCTATAGTAGATAGGGAGACCGGGTATGGTTGTCTCACGGGTTGGTTGTGACAGCGGCCATAACAGAAAACTGAATGAACGAAAAAGTCTATTAAACGGCGTCGCAGGAGCGAAAATGCAACATCTT
>DWME01007108.1:0-12929 GCA_018244795.1 Parelbella ahira ahira
GCTGCAGGCAGATGCTGGATGCGACAAGCCGAGGACAGGGCGCGATGGCGCTCATTGGGGGAGGCCTATGTCCAGCAATGGACTGAGATAGACTGATGATGTGTGCGTGTGTGTGATGGCCTTATAATATATACAAGTGGTATAAATGACATTCTTATAGGTTTTTGAATGATTGATTGTTCTCGGTGTCGCTTTGCAGAAATCCTTTGTAGGTCTAAATTGTACTGTCCACTACTCTGAAGATGCTTCATTTCGGAAGCAAGCATGAGGTCGCAGTCTTATGTAAGATGAATAAACTTAATATATTGTTTGTATTCGAATATATTCTTTGTGGGCAGACTGCATAATCTCGGCGCATACCGCATGAAGTTATACACCGTCATGCGTTGTATTCGAGATTTGTTGCAAAATCCTTTCAGCTTATATTTTGTTACTTATTTCTTTGTTTGCAGTTTTGAGTATGATAAAAATATTTTTCAAAATCTTGGTTGTTCCAATATATATTATAGTAAGTACTCGGTCAAAAAATTTTTTAAACATAATTCTGAATACAGATTCTTAAATCGCCACAGAAGCTCAGAAACACTGAAAATGTGTTCTCACTGGATTGCTCATAAAAAGACTGCGTGATTCACTTCCATATGACAGCTGTTAAGTTCTGTTCAGTTCTGGATGTTTCTAAGTCTGTCGCAATAGCCCATCCGCGAGGTTACACGTAATATAAATTCCAATCCAATATTCACAAATTCTCCGGCGCATTTTAATGTTCCGGGCCAAATTGCAATTTCCCTACCCCGTTGTCGCCTCTAACATATAACCTATGAAAATACTTTCTTAGATACCGCTTACATCGGTTTCAGCTTAAAAGACTATTCTGCGGAAAAATTTTCAAACCATATTTTGAAGACGGAGTGATATTTAGAAGATATATTTTTGAAGTTTAGATACAAGATATAGTAAAAAGTCAATACTGCAACAAGTGTCATCAGCACGAAGGACGTGGTAAACAGATCATCGTTATCATGATACGTAATGACTGTTGTCAACATAGTCGAATTTGGAATGCGAAATACCTGCATTATCGGCGAGTTAACTAATAGCAATAATTGACCACCACTTGAACTCACCGAGTTTTACCTAAAGCGGGCTGCTTAAATACAAATAAGCAGAAATACTTAGGAGGTTATCACGAAATACTTCTAAGTTAGCTACTTACGCTGGGCCTTCTACTAAAACAAAAGGTAGTTTCTGTTTTAGTGTTAGCGAGTTCTGCCGCCATCAAGTTGCGACCTGCAGAAGCGCGTGACGAACGACCTGGAATAGGTCTGAAACTAGTAGAGCTGAAGTCAGAAAAAATATTTGTGAATTAAGTTGATACTAAATTTAATCATATGTACGTAAATATAAGCTGCCAAATAGACATACAGGCCACATGATGGCAATTAATCACCGTCGTCTATGAACATTTACAACACCCGAGGACTGGCCAATGCGTTGCCGGCTTTGAAGAGATCTTTTTGCGCTTTTCTTAATCAACTCCATCTCATAATAGAGCTCCGGAAAAACCTTAGACGTAAACTCATTCTATGTTTTAAATGTACTTATACATAGATACGTACATATATGTATTTAATAAATAGAAATAAACATGTAAGTCCTGTTTGTGGTGCTTTTATTCAGATATCCACTTTCATGCTGTACACAAATACTTAACCGCTAAATGTATCTCGGTCCGTTCTAAGTCGTCGCAGGGAAATAACAATGACTTACGAGCGCCGGAAGCGTCTTTCAGCGCTCCGGGGATACTGAGCGCAATGTACTGAAAAAAATCTTTCAATAAGTCGTTGCTAAACTAAGGATTTTCACAAGACTATTTTCTCTATTTATTCGACGAATTTACTTTTGAAAAAAATTAAAGAGTTCTAATCAGTTTGCTCTATAAACGAAGAATGTTGTTAACTAAATGTATATTTATAAAAATACGAAGGTTATATTCAATTAAGGCTACGTTTTAGAGCGCTAACAATTTATAGTATACCTAATTAGTAATTACATACCAAATGATATTCTACATCTGAAACACGAAATCAATGGTATTACCTACTTGTATTTTCCACAAACTCTCCCCTATAAAATACTGACCATGACATGATCAAATGACGGCAACAGTATATAGCTTTAGAATTACGAGCTTATTAGAATTCCTCTCGCATACTCGCTAACATATATACCTTCTTCATTGTTTCTCTATTAGACTCACTTTTCATTAATAAAACGCTTAACATACAAATAACGTTTACTTACATTTACAATGTTTATTTATTAATTCTTTATTGTACACCATAACAGGCAATGCAATTCGAAATATATTTGGTTGTGCAAGTTTTATTCATCAGTTATACGTGAAATAGCTGACATATGTATGTATGTATATCTATACATATGCCTACTGTCAGGAAAGAAAGGTTTCTAAAGTACGTGTATGTTATATTATACAATACAGCCTTATTTAAGGTGTCGTAAAGAAATAACACTGACATACAACACGAGAACTGACGCGTCTTTTAGCTCTCTAGAAAGAACGAACTGTAGAGCATTCGAAGAAAAAAATTTTTTTCGTTTTCAAGCAAGCTTATTATTAGCGATTATGTGTGTATTATTATTCTTAACGGTTTAAAAGTAGAGTTCTTACGATGGTACTGAGTTAAATGAGTGTAGAGTTGAGGGAATAGTTTTAAGAGAACTCTACATCAATAGTTACACCATTATGATATGGATAAATATTTGCATAAAAATGACAAACAGCAACACTGATTATCGTTAATTTGTTTTTATTTGTATAATTAATTTAATATATTTTTGGAAACTCGTCAACGTTGCTATAATACGAGTCATCTCTGAGAACAAGTGGTCAAAGCCATACTGTGGCACGTTAGCCAAGTATAGGTTTCCACGTCTTAAAGAACATTACAAAGAACTATAAGATGTGCAGGTTTCCTCGCAATTTTTCATCTCTGTTGGAGCATGTGATATTTAGTCTGTAAAACGCGTGAAATGTAAAAATAGAGGTAAAATTTGTTATTCTTAGTTTAAATGGACAGTTATTTTCAATGGCCGGAAACGACTGCACTGTACGGATTTTCTCCCTATTACATAACACCACTAATAGCTGAGCTCAGTGGAATGGTTCGTCAAATGACCCCGTGTAAATAGCTTATAAGATACAACGAAATGCGAGACGCGAAAGCGTTCTTCAACAATTTAGGGGAAATAAGTTATGGGGCTAGAAATGAAAAAAAAAATTGTATGTATCTACATATACATACGTTCACCCCAGGTCCCTTACGGGGTAGGCAGATATCTCCATATGCGCAGAAAAAATTAGTAAATGATAAAATATATTACTTTAGAAAGTTATGTTTAGTCTGCTACCAACACCTTAACATTTAATATGTTCCTATTCATTCAAATTAGTTTTTTAATTGTTTATTTTATTTTTTCCGGGTTATTAATAATAGTGGCTTAACTATATCGTACTCTGTTTCATGATTCGTGGTATCTTTGATTCGACTCTTGTCGCAAATTTTCAGAGGTGGCGGCTATGGTCACCCACTATGAGTTGACAGGCCTATTAAGCTGAATTTTAATACATCTAAGAATCTAATTTAATATTAATCCAACTGAAAATAGAATTAAGAATTAAACATAAAAGTAACAGGTTTACATATACTACAGAAAGTTCATAGCGCTCCATTTTTAACGTCTGCTAAACATATTGTCAAGTTTACTGAACATATATCACATATGAACCAGTTTTCAATAAGTTTCTTCTGCTATCTTTTCATTAGTCACTATCTTATCTTTTGGAAGGAAATGATCGTAAGTTCCTTGTGCTAAGTCGCCGCGACATGCAACCGTTTGAGTCATTTATTTATGTGTAACATGGGAATTTTTTATCCGTACAAATCAGTATATATTATATTGTTTTCAACAAATCGAATCTGGAAATTGTATAAAAAATTAAAACATTATATAAAGTAGTCTACAGAATGAAATAGTTCCGTGATAAAACATTATGGATTTGTTTATCCGATCACGGTCAGCTTCAGACATCGCAGAGTGTACTCGTACTCTAATTGTGGTCAATTTGCGTATGAACGATCCGAGGTGCATTGAATAATGTACTTTAGTGTCTTTTGACTTTCTGACAAACATTAAGTCATGTATTACGTTACACCATAAACCTATTTGTTTTTGTATATTATATGATAATAAAAATGGATAGTGAATTTTTTTTTATTCAGTTTCTCTGTAAGCCAATTCTATTCATACTGGGTAATAAAATTTGGTATAATTATGACTGGTCGATGGTTATCTTGGTAGAAACATAAACGAACTATTGTGAGCATATATGTTTTACAGTGTAGGTACATTAAAGATGAACGATGTAAGACACGATCTATTGTGCGCAGCGACGTTTTCAGTAGAAATAGTTTCGATGTTGTGTCCACTTTGAGCTGCAGATCGAGCTCAGTGGCGTGCCATTCGAGAGGTCTGTGTCCAGCGGACGATGACGGGCTGACAGTGTGTGTGTCCACTTTACCCAATAGATCAAGGTCGTGGCCAGAATGTGCGAAATGAGCACGTCCAAATCAATGTTACTGTTGATGACAACCGGTGAAGGATATCTGTAACTTTCATAATGTACGAAAGCGCAGTATTAAGTACTTAGAACAGATCATCATCAGCCTGTTTTATTCCATTACTACAGATAGGCAACCCCAAAGAGAGCTACATATATTTCCCCCGTTGGGCAAGAGCGTTGAGGATCGGAATCTTAAAATTAATTGGGCATATGGAACCCACCTTTATTTCAATCAAAAACAAAAGTTTTATGTGGGTAAAAACATAATATCCCACTGGTAAGTCCCACTGAGTTCCTTTCTGAGAATTTTGTTTGAACCACGAGTACCTACACTTTTGCATTGTTTCAGTACCTCGACGGCGTTAGTCCCTCAGAAGGGACCCTGGCTAGTTCATGACATAGATCATAGATTCAACCCAAATTTTTTCAAAGGGTGCACGGATATATTGTGCATACCACTTCAAGGCCTTTAAGCCGTAGAAGGAATCTAAAGAAACCCAACAATGAAAGATACATTTGCAAGATTGGAATTACAAGGAATAATATTTATGTATCTACTCTAATTAATTTGTTATCAAACTTTTTGAGATGCAATTTTATTAATAAATATAATTGATTATTACTTCATGTTGTGTCATTATGATCAATCAACATCAATATCGGAAATTAAAATTGGAATTAATCAAAAATAATAGATGAGAAAAAAATATCCGCCTAAAACGCGCCGCCGGCCGATCCGCCCAAGATGTGTTTTCACCCACACGCACGCACGCACACATGCTCAACAACGTGACATTTATAGACGCGTCAGCTGAAAAAGCTTGCCGCCCCAATACCGACCTTATCGCCTTGTGAGAGAGGTTATGACGTTTGGCGAAAAGGCCGATAAATTAGGATATTTCAGAAGTCGAATACAACACTCCAAGATATATTTGTGCATTTGAAATTGAACCTTTCTATGTTTGAAGTAAGGTCGGTTTTTAATTGATCACGGTGTGGTTGTTCGGCAGAGGACGAGCGATTCCGAGCGCGTACCGATCGGGCCCGAGCGGCGCCGAGCAAACCCCGCGAATGCATTACTACTGAACAGGGCTGCCGCATGAGAAAATTGTACATTCGCTTCATTGTATATTCCAAATAAATTTACATTTTTCCGAATATTGTTGACGTTCAGAAAATGTAATGAAATGTTTTTTGTACTATAAGTGAATTTTTAATTTTATATTGATTTACTATTTTGTGGATTTGGACTTAAATGAAATGAGAGCAGAATCCAATGAAGTTTTGTGTTTTTTGTTTGTATCTAAGAAAATGGTCGACTAAAATACGCACGTGTCGACCAGTTTATAATGTGTACCTATGTATATATTAACCACTACACGGGGTTGAGTAGTACATTAAGAGATAATTCAGGGGTCATACTTTTTTAATACTTACATTTAGTTGTCATAAGCCATACGTATTAATACAATTTTTGTGTTGTCTTGTTAGGCTTTTCCTCATGCAGCAACCCTATAATGGCCGTGCGCGTGCGTTAGAAGGGATGAGAAGATAATTAAGTACATGTCAATTAGACTTAACGCTACATCAAATTTTTAATAATAAATATATATCTATATATTGGTATGTAATTCTTACCGTAAAAATATTGGACATTTCTATTAAGCCGATTAATTAATATATTTTGTAATTATACTAATACAGTACAGAAAACTAATTATAACTACTACTAAATGGCGGTTAGGAAATACGTGTAGTCGCTTATACCACTATTTCTGTTAGAATTGTATTTTGGATAACATTTATATTCATATGACGTATGCACAGCAACATTGCACTCTATATTTCCTGTAATGTGCATACAACTAATAACAAAACAGTTTACGGCAGCGACTTATATTGAACTCGAGTTTGACAGATCGCGGAGCCGGGCACAGCATGTTAATGAAATTAGCGGTGGTGCAGGAAAATCGGAAAATGGGAAAATCTGCGGTGTTCAGCCCTGCGGCAATGGGGCGGGACGTGGTGGGGGTTGGGCACGAGCCCGTCAGTCGGACGCGGCGCGCCGCGCAGCTCGCACGCGATATGCGCGCCCTCTAGCGTATTATGTTCCTCCCCGACCTCCCGCGCGCCTGCATGGTGGACGACGTAGCGACGTACCTCCAAGCGCCCTCCTCGGGACAGGTGGCTACAATATATTAACAACAAACCCATATGTAATTAACAATGATCATATTAACAGATGTTGTGAGCTACTGTCGCTTACCTACGCCGCGTCTGCCGCCCGGGTATTTTCGGTTCGGGCCGATTTCGCCGTCCGATCGATTTGGTCGCACGTGATGTCTTGTGGTAGGCTGGCTACGACGATGTCAGACACCAAGGTACTGTAAAAAAAGATCACCCTAAACCTACTTTATTTTTCGTTTCCTTAAAAGCACGTGGCCGCCCGGCCGACGGGCTCTCAACACTGTCATGAAGCTCAAAATTCAATTCAAACATTGATAAAAAAATATATAAAAAAAAACGTTTCGCATTAAAAATATATAGTGAAGTGTATACGGGAAAATGTCGTAATGTCGAAAGTAATGTCGTAAATATTGTTCGTAACAAAGTTTGTAAACAGATCGATAAGGCCGCAATAAACACGCTGCGGCGGAGCTTTCGGAGCTTCTCCGATGTACGGAGGCGTTACGACAAGAATAATGCTCTATCAAACTCTACATTACACAGTGAACTGCGTTTTCTTTGTCGGACGGGTTTAAAATCCAGTACGTTATTGACTTTACGTCACAATAAAGTGTTAATTGCGCTGAAATTTCACCCGAAATAAGACAACGCTTAAATAACCTCAAAATAAACTTGAAAATGTGTCAGAAACGATGTTAAACCTGGGATTGATTAACCGAAACATATTTAGATGCAAGAATGGGAGATGTTATGTCTATTTAAAGATTATTATGCTCAATAAATTACGTTGTAGTATGTGAATACGTTTGGACGTTTGCATCTGGTACAAATTGCTCTGAAGTGGAGAAACCCCAATAGCAAACTATACGCAGATCCTTAATACATTTGATTATGTAAAGGGTGTTCCTATACAGTTATCTGTTCTATATAAAAATTATGCAAGAAAGCCTTCTGTGTTCTTGAAAAGATATATAATAACTTATATTATTTATAGGCATATCAAGACCTCGCCAATTAATAGCTTTTAAACAATATGGTCTTTGAGTATTTAGCATTAATAACTATCGTTTAACGATACAAAAGAAAAAATTAAATACTTCAGATTATGTAATTGAATTTAAGGATAAAAATGTTCCATTTTTGCCTATCCTGTAAGGGATGTAGCGTAACGATATGATAGCATTGATAAATATAAATAAGTTAAGCAAATAAATCATGAATTTCACGTTAAATCAATTAAAATGGGAAATATTATATTATGACTTTTCTTTAAACTAGATGTTAATACAACAATATGAAATAGTTAATTGTCTGATATATGGAGACATGACGACCACAATTCACCACGCTGTTCCACTACGATTAAAGAATCATATACGTTTACGTCAATTAAATAAAATCAGCGATCATACAATCATATCACATCATTTATATCTCAAGATTTACAACTTGTTACTGTCGCTTCAAATAACATTGTGACTTACGTAGACGTTTTAAAATGAGTAAAGTTAATTTTCAATAATATTAATCTAACGAAGTTTACGATTTGATAGTAAATTATGACGATTTCTAAGTACGATTGATAATTTGGGAGTGTACTTGTCGGTACAATTTAATATATTGAAGGTTGTCCGTTATCTAGGCAGTGTCCCTAAACATGCGTTACCTAAAATTTCTGTTGCATACGCAATAGGCTTATAAGATGGTTACTTTAAATAATAAGTCCCATGAATGAACACACATTATTAGGAATTCAAATTAAATACACGGTAGTTTAAGTTATACACTAATATTGACTACAAATTGAATGTATTTTGAAATATCAATAAATTGGCAATTTTTTTATATAATTCCAATAGGAAACACTCAAGTATTTGAGTATTTTGTAGTTAAATGTAGGGAAATAATATTATGTTATAAAAACATGTGTATGTATTATAATGTAAGTGTTACGGAGACCAGCGAACATTGCAATTATTTCATTTTACGTATATTTTTATACATTAAACATTTAATAAGCAAACAATTACGAGTGGATTGAAATACACTCTCGGAAATGTATTAATATGGATAATCAATGCATTCTGATAATAATTAAATACGATTATTTTAATAATGTATTAATACATTTAATTATTATGAAAACACCTTCGTAACGGTGTATATTTACCTTTTTAATAATCCAGCTTCCGATTTGAAACTATTGTGAATTTAGAATCGACAAATTCAAACACATAAATCGTAATTACTAAAATAATATTGCAATGGGCAAAAATTTGCAATTATGATTTCCCTTACATGAATTCAACTTCATTAAATCTAAAAGCAATATTGTTCTTTTAGCATATTACTATGTTAGGTTAAAAGAAAATAGAGATACAAATCACATTCATACATTCATTACATTTACAAGCCCTTATGAAACAACGGGGTCGGAGATTTCGTTTTAAAATTACCCCTTTCCACCCTAACCCTTTGAAATTGCACTGCAAGGGTTGCTAAATTAATAATGAAACAACGCGTTGTATCGATTCAAGCCTTTTCTACACTCGATTTTATTACCTTTTTTTCATATGGTTCTTGTGAGTAATATAGTATGCTCTAGCTAATGTAGAGATGATTATAAGAATTATGCAAGTTTATATTTACATTATTATAAACTCTCTGAGTGAGTGAATGATAAAGTCATTCTTAAAAGCCTATAGACTATAATTTATATTGCTTAGTTGTCACATAAAAATTGTTTTTTATCTATGTTCTTTGTCATTAAATATTAACTAAACTTACGACTAAACTTAAGACTTGAATGTTCTTGCTCTTACATGTTCCTGCGCAGTCAATTTGTGAAACTTTTTATATCGAAGTAACAACTGAGATTTAGTGAACCTGTCAAAATCAATGATATAACTTTTAAATAATAAAATAAAAATTAACAGATTGGCTCTTCCTTCGATAACCGGATGTCTACATTAATATTGTGTAATTTAATGGAAGATACAATAGAAACTAACTTGGACCTGCTGATAACTTTAATAGCCTAAATTTGTTATAATTTAAATCGGAAGTGTATAATATTGCAGATTATGCATATTATAAATATACCCAAAAAACAAACGACTGATTAAATACTCATCATTTTTTTAGGGAAACTGTTGTACTTACGTTGTTTTTCTTGTAATCGCTGCAATAGACTCGATCGGAAATAATCTGAGTATTTGAATATTTTTAATTATATTACAATGTATTAATTCTTGCTTAATTAGAATGAGATAATACATTTCGTTAAAATGTACCTTATTATTACATAAACAAAGTAACAATATGTACTTCAAAATTAATATAATGTAGAGACGATTACATTGTTAAATTATTGTAGCGTAGCTACGTGCCGAAAAACAGATTGACCAGCAATGAATATAACAATATATGAAATGACATGTAATTATAATGATAATGGAAAAAACAATGATAGTAATGATGTAATAATAATAATTGTTGTGAATGTGCTAAAGTGAAATCGATACAAGATGTGAGTAAACGAAATGCGGAGGTACTACAGCGCAGCCCGTACCGCCCATCGCCGATCTGCACTTGAAAGATTCGCTATTCCAACCGCGCCATAACACTTTTATAGGATTTCGAACGTTCCGTTATCAAATAGTGTTAGAGTCGTTTTCATTATACGTACGAACGGTAAATTAATTATATTATATTATACATAGCACGTGGGTTTATAGATAAAACATTTGTGAAGTAGCCTGCCACGTCCAGCAGGAACAGAGAAATTATTAGTATCCGATGCTCTTGGTCTATTATGTAAGGAATCTGTCGTGATAATTTATCAATAAATAGCGATTATGTTATATCTGAAAATAAAAAAAAGAGCGAAACATGATTCTAAATTAGTTAACCGATCTGCTAATGGTTTTGCAATTGGCGTTAATACACGTTGTGCTGTGAAGCATGGGTATCTGTACAACTGGGGGAATACGCAAACATACGCCACGGTACTCCAATAGCGATTTGGGGGAGATATGAGTCGCCGCCGCTAGTTCGCGATCGGTCTTAATAGTCGACAAAGTTACACGATGGTTACCTAATGTTCAAAAGAAACACTGATCGCTTTAACGCACTACGTAAATCGTGGAATTTAATAGCCGCTATTCGGTTATTTAAGCTATTTCCTTGCATACTCTCCTTATGTAGAGTTGTTCAATAGTAAGTAAACTAACATTAGTACTACATACGTCGAAAGTTAAATTTCAATAGCGTAGTTGCTTATTGTATTTCTCATTTATGATCGTGAAATTACTTATTTCTTCTATCATAAATCACGTACCCCATTTATAATGATGCAGTTTAGTTTAAATTGATCTAGGAGTTATTTTAATTGATTTGCTTTCTAATCGACAGAAATTACATATGTATATATTAAAACTAGTAAAAAGTTTTTATTTGAACTCATACAATTGATAACTCATACTCTACATTTATATATTTATGAAGGAAACGACTGTAATACGATGCGAACTGAACTCTACGGAGAGTCTAAAACAATTTAAGATCAGAATTTTATTACGCTGGTACGGATGACTCTACATTTTCCGCTGATGTACGCATTGCGTTACTGGCCAGACAAAGCTCTATCGGTTGAGCTTCCACTGAGCTTATATTGTTCTGTGCTACACTAAAACTAGTAGAGTTTAAAAACCTATAGTAAAGTAGGCTTGAGTCGTTCTTGTTGTTCAAACTTCAATAGGTCTATTGAGCTTACTATAAATGAAAGGCCTCGGTTCATTGTTTAAATTAATTTCGCACTTTTATCGCTGGTGACATTTGAAAATAGTACTTTCTAGTTTATTAATCAAGAATTATGTCGCGTTGATATCTGCCTTATGGTTCACACAATGCTACAGAAACTATATTGCTACTAATGTTTTATGACTTTACTTCGTGGAGTTCAAAATATTTTTTATTACATAATTAATACCATTATATCATACCGACACAAAAGAAATAACTTCCCCAATCTTCTGTCTTCCTAATTCTAACAAAGTTGAACTTTGTTTTTTATCATTCAATTCAGTCCTTATTCATATTTATCATTATTGCTATTATCACACCCGTACCGTATTGGATATGCGGAGATCACCAAGTGCCAAATATCTACAGCGTTAGAGAACTGATTATAATTATTTATACTTGCATCCGTTATTTAGTTAAGAGAATAGTAACTTTATTTAGTCTGTAACTTGCACTGTTAATACCCTATTTGGGAAATTCCAACGACTGCGCGTCTAATTCCGTTTCATATTCCGTTCTCCGTCGACGTACTATTCATTACAATAAGTGCCTTGTCCTCTTGAACTAAAGGGATGTCCTAAATACACGTGTTTGTCTCATGACCGATTGGCTACATCTTTTTCAAACAACGTATTATTTAATTCTATAACCCACGACGTCTTCTGTCTGTGTTAAACAGATATCCATCTTCTTATAGTTTTCTATTATAACTAAAGTTATCCATTTCTTTCTTCTCCTCCATTTGTATTATTAACATGTATGTGTAATATATTACTTTGATATGTATATTTATTTTTGTATATTTATTAAGCGCGGTCCGTTGTTATGACATCGTCTAGATTTGTATATTGATCGGACTATTTCTCAAGTGTTTTCACTCCGCCTTTGTCTTTCGCATTTACTCTAGCGTTGTCTTAAATGATTTTATTAGGGTATATTTTGTATTTGTTTTAAAGAAAGCATTATTGGCCCAATATTTTCTGGACAGCCGCAAGAAAGAAATTTTTAAAAGCTTTTTACTGCTTCAAAGGACGTGCTAGTTAGTTACAGAATAAAAATGATATCATCAGTAAATTACGAATGATTCACTTTGAGACAATCATTTCTCAGCTACAAGATTATCTACATACGTACATATATAAGTTACAACTATATTCTTACAATATTCAAATAATGTAATTTCATACTAAAGCGTTATTTTGTTAGATAGCGTTAATAAATAATTTTATAATGCCACGATACACACACACACACTAGCAGCCCGTCATCGTCCACTACTGGACATAGGTCCCCC